>JARHVA010002795.1:557500-847500 GCA_037957365.1 Torreya grandis
TATACTAAAATTGAAATATCAATGTTTAAGAGTACACATGTGTGTTAATGTAATCACCATTACTATTGGCAAGTTCATTTGAAAAAAATGTATCATTATAAGGATTTGAAATTGAGATTAGGAAAAATTTAGATATAACTTGAAATCAGATATATGGAAGGAGATATAGAGATAGAGAGAGATGTTGAATGGTGCATGGCCCCAACCTTGGAACAAAGGTGAGTTTCCACCTAGAAGTTGATATTAGCTCAATTGTGCAACCCAGTCATAGTTATAACCTAGTGAGGTTGGATAATACAATTAAGTCCAACTTGTAAAATTAACAAGTTCAATTGGTTTTATCACATCAACCATACCAAAAAGTGAACCAACTATTATAGTAGATTATCTCAATAAATTCTATAAAAGTCTGACCAAAGTATCAATATGTAAAATTCTATGATGTGGTAATAGTTCATAAAGAATTTTGGAATATGATTCTAATTTGGATTTTTTAATTTTATGTACAAATTTCATAAAATATGCACCTTAGATACATCTAATTTTGAAATTATGTATAACAATGGTAACAATGTATAGAATTCTACCACAACTGTGAATCTGAATCATATAACTATGTGATTTGGCTAATTTTGGATTTTTTTATTTTATGTACAAATTTATTAGAATATGCACTTTAGATACATCTAATGTTGAAATTATGTATAAAAATGGTAACAATGTATAGAATTCTACCACAACTGTGAATTTGAATCATATAACTATGTGATTTGGCTAATTTATAAAACTAGGTAAATGTGGAGAATAGGCTTCCAAAGCATGTCACCACAATATATGGATAAATATGAAAATTGATATAAGGACCAATGTGGATAACATGTTTTCAAAACATTCCCCCACCATAATGTGGAGATGTTGAATAGTTAATAAGTATGGAGAGCATGCTTCCAAAGCATGCCCCTACTGAATATAAAAATTGTGAATGTGTGGAATCCATGGCTATATGACATGCCCTCACTAAATCTAAAAACTATGAATGTGTGGAAGACATGCCTATATGACATACCCACACTGAGTCTAAAAATTGATATTATTACTAAATGTTGAATGAGTGTGGATAACATGCTTCAAAAGCATGCCCCGACTAAACATGAAAAGTATGCCAAATGTTAAGAATATGCCTCTATGACATGCACCCACTGATATACCCCATTTTTAGCTGAGGTAAGAATAGAAACTAGTAGCTACCTCATCTCAAAAGGATAATATAATCTATGAATATAACCATGTAATATATAAAAGGAACATGTCTAGGGTGATATATCATTAAAGCACATAGAACCAATGTCATCACATTAAGGCCTAAGATGCATGGTAAGGATAATGGAAATGTTTAGATAGTAACAATACAAGATCAATAAGAAAATAATAACACACGCAAGAGCAATAAAAATAAATTCAATGGGTAATGATCCAAAGAGATCATAAATAAGGGGCATATTCAAATGACACTCAATCAAAGGGATATGAATTGTCAAATTTACATAAAAACAAGAATGACATATTCAAATATCTGTGAAATAAATACTAACATATGAAAATTTTAAAATATCATACATAGACACAAGTGATGCAATCAAAGTAGAATATTCAAATGCTCAAATAAGGAATACAATAGCAAGACAAAACACTCAAGGAAGTGCATAAAGGAAATCATCAGAAACCAACATAAAATATCATGGTATCCCATAGATCAAATGTGTTAATAAAAAATGTCAAGTGTATAGCATATCAAGTACCCTATGTAAGATATAATCATGGATAAAGGCATGTGTAATCTCAAACATGGTAATGAAATGTGATCATCAAACCATATAACATGTGTGTACCAAGTTAAAAGAAGTGAATGCCCCAAATGTCCACATGACATGATTAGAGAGAAGGCCAAACATATGAAATATAAATAGATCATGTATATTTTTATGCATTTATCACACTCAAAGAGATGTGTGACACACATCTGTGTATGTGAAAGTTACTGAAAATGCCATCCATCAACATGAAATTAACACATAGATGCCAAGGATTTAATAGAACATGCACGTGATGATAATATTTTTGAATTGATTTTTTAAGTATTTTATAATGGTTCTCACATAATATATTTATGTAAGTGCATAATGTTCATTGGTATTTTTAAAATCTTTCCTTAAAGTATAAAAAGGTGGTATACACCCTTTCCTAAATTTTTTATAACTGTAAATGGTCCCAACTAATTTGGTTTGAACTTTCCTTTTTGTCTTCTTTTTACATTGGTATTTTTCAGTTTTTATTTTAGTACCAAATCACCCAAATCAAAGTCATGTGGCTAAAACTTTTTATTATATACTTTTTTCTATAAATTTGGTCTTCAAACTAAATCCAACCCTTATAACCAAAAACTTTTCATGGCACCCACATAATCCCCTACATGGTCCTCTCTTTCATGATGATGTCTCATAATTTATTCTTGAAGTCATTTAAAGTTTTTAGAGGTATCATAGAGTTTGCTTGTGATCATCATATGTCCTAGATGTCTTGGGTCCTTAGGTGATGTGCTAGATCATCATGATGTCATTAAATATCATATTAAGGGAGTAAGTCTCAATGTCTTATAATTTTTATGTCTATGTTTCAACTTGTATTAAGTATAATCATGATGTTTTAGTATGTTTGGATGCCTTAGTTCAAGGATTGAAGTTATTTTAGTAATCTAGAGTGCCTTGATGGATATGGTTGAGGTGGAAACTGATAACTCACCATGAGCTTTTCTAAATGTATTTAGTATATGAAAGGTATGGCTGACTATAAGATTTTAAAGGTGGTTAAGATACATAGAATCCTAATTCAAACTTTTAAGAGGGTTATAAAGGAATATTTGTGATTTCATTGACAAATCTTCTTTTGAGGTTATATGTATGTTATATAAATAAAGGTTTTGGTATTAAAATGATAAAATTTGACCTCAAAAGTCCACTAAAACATGAATAAAATATTTAATTACCCTCATAGTCATTATATTACTCTAGTCAAATGGTTTGATGCTTTGAAGTTATCCCCTCCGTGATTTTGGAACATTGTTTTTTCATTAAGTAAACCCACACATGTGAAAACTTCCCCCTTTTTTCTCTCCAAAATGTGTTACTTGTTTTGGGATGCCTTTAACCTCATAATTACCCTCATACTTCACTAAAATGGTGGTTTGGAACTGAAACATTAGGAAATGAAGGAGAAATTATAGGATTCAAGAGTCTTTTTAAGTGGTACAGATCCATACATTATATATTTTCTCAAGATAAGTCACAAATATGAAATAAAGTTATATTACATACACATAGTGAAGGGATTAGAATGTTTAAGGGCTTGAGAATATAAAAACTATTGTGTTTTCCCTAATAAATTAATTTGTAGACGTCAAGAGTACTTCAGATTTGTACTCAATCCATACATGAGAGAGAAAAAGAGGATTAAAGCTCTTGGATAGAGGAAGTAGATATTATGAGATTAAAATCATGGGTATAATTTTTTTGTTTAATATTCTCAATTTTGTGAATAAATTATAAGAACTTAAGGGGTCTAGTCACCATTCACATCTACACAAGGCAAGAAAAGCAACATAGTTTTGTTGAGTTTCTAACTGTTTAGATCAAACTAGTGATTGTTCTTGACTCTTTAGGCCTTGAAAATACCTTTCATGACATCATCATAATTTTTATCTACACATGTGACTATATATGTTTAAATATCACATAAACTCCAAGTCTACAATTTAAAATCAAGTTTGAATGGTTGTATGGTTTAATGATGGATTCAAAGTTTTTAAAGCACAATAAGATACTATATGAGCTATTTCATTCATGACCATATGCCATTATTTATGTTTATAAAATTTTCCTCAAAGTCTCATAGCCTAAAAACCACCAATCTATCCTCAAAAATTTCATTATCTCACTTAAAAAATGGTAAGGTCACTTAGCAGATGTTAAAGGTCTTTGTAAAATCCTTTCACTGTGTATGCTTCATCAAGTATCTCCAAAATGATATATCTTGTAAAGAATATATATATGCTTGTCTAGGATCCTTTTATAATGTCTTAACTATCATGATTATTTCCATTCCCCCATGTTTTATTCCATTATCATGGCTTTATCACTTCCATTCAACCATTGTTGTAAGCTTATAACTCCATTCTCAATCTCCATATATATTCCATCATCACCACATATGTATCATTACTACTTATTAATATATACATCATGAATCTAATATTTTATTAAATTTAAACATTATTAGGGAACATGATATTTATGAATGTGAGTTATAAATCCTTAGACCCTAGTAAAGGTGTAAATCTTCACCTGTAGATAGGGTTAAAGTATAGTCAATTTATCTATAATATTTAAAAAGACTTGAGGAGATAATAAGGTATATGGAGTTAAGGTCTATGTATTTTACACTCTAATTAGGTAATAAAACATAATATTTGATGTTAATGACCTTCTCAAGTATTTTAACATCCAAATTCCACCTCTATCCATATAGAAAATCTAAACATTCACCTACAAGTATCATAAAGATACATAGTCAATATGAACATTAGAATATGACAAATGTGCATAGATGATTGTTAAAAGATATGTTTAAATTTTATTTATCCATAATTTTAACTTCATAAAATATCAATAGGAAAAGGAGATACCCAATGAAACCTATAGTTATTTCCCTAAAGACACCTACATGTTGCCTTTTAAGACACATACATACCTATTTGTAGTTTGGTCAATTTTCAAGTAAGTTAGGAAAGGATAGAAGATTTTGAAGGAATTTAAACCTAAATAAAAACTTAAACAAGTTATTATACCTAATGAATATTCATAATGTTAATATGAATTTTTAGATAAAAGACAAGTCCTAGTCTCAAAAGGCACCTATAAATAAATGATAATAAGCAAGTGCTAAGCCAAATGAAAAAGGGCAAAGTTTATATGACTAAAGAATTCTAAGTAATTTTAAATTAAAAAATATTTCAAGGATTAATATGATTTAATATGTTAGTGATAATATTAATAAACCTAAAGGATACATAAAATATTCATCTACATCCAATCTATACATTCACATAGTTAATGCCTATAGCTAGTCTTGGAGGGTTTGTGATTTTGAAGCCTCTACAGGTGTGATCAAGCTCTAAAATTTGGTACAAATTATAATTTTAATTAGGTAAATATATTAATTATATTATAAAGGTTATAAAATCAATGGAAACTTTCACTCTTTTGTCTCAAACATACCTTAATCAATTAGCAATCAATGATTAGACTAGGTGAACAAAGTAAAGATTTGAGAATAGAAGTTTTTACTTCATAAAAAGGTTTGTGAGGAAATAAAAGGTGATTATAAGTATTTATATACTCTATTATTATTTGATACTTAGGTTTCAAATTAAAATTCCATTGAGGGCTAGAATATGGAGGCAAACTTTAAAACTAGTTTTAAACCTTACTATCATATTGAGATATAACAAGGATCTCATTTTAAATTAATGGTAATAAAAATCATGTGGAGAGAAAATGAAAATATTAAGGTGTTATAATTATGGTGATTTCATCAAATTATTATTTTGGATCTTAATCCTTCTTATTGACATTTTTGGCCTCATAGGCCAAATGTCAACCCCTAATGTCAAAAAAGTTTGAGTGATAGCCATTCTAGCCTATTCATAATGAGGTCTTATAGGATCATGCCTTATTGGTTCTATTTTGAGAATCTTCGAGCCCTGATGAGAAGTGTTATGATTTGTCATAGTTTCATTTTTAATCCATTGTGTCATGATTATCTTGAGCCTTTTAGTGATATGATAGTGATCATAGTGATCATAAAGTGATTAGGGAGGTTACCTTCATCTAAGAATGATAGATTTAAAGATCCCTAATAGGAGTTTTATTCACTTTAAGGTGGAAGTAAGCACCACTAACAATATGAAGGATGGCCAAGTATTTTTTAGTTCATGGTATAAAGTATATTCATGTGTATCAAACCATCCCACATGACATTCATGTTAAAGCCTCTCACAATGCCTTTTTATCCCTTTCAAGACTCATAAATGCCCATATAATTCAATATACATTAAAAATCTTCATAAAAGGGGAATTTGATAGCATTTCAGGGCTTAAAAGAGTCTTAAATAGGACCCATTGTCATCACATTACCACCCCTAAGCATTCCATGTCACATGAAGTCACTTTAAGACTCACTGCCACCTTATCACTAGCCAAGTGGGTCCCACATGCTAATGTGTGGATATTCCACTTACACCCTATGTAATTTCCTACTTTAATATTCATATTAACATGTGATTCTCCCATTTGGCCCTAAAATGGTGATTCAAGGTCTAAAATTTGAAGAAAAGGCAGGAAAACATACCTTTTTGGGAGTTTTTTTACATTTATAAAGTATTGTATGGACCGTATCATATAAAAGAGGATCATAATTTGAGCATGGGATCATATCTGATGTTTTATAAAATTTCATGATGAATGGATGTCAAATAGTCTCAAAACTGATCCTTCACTCCACCTACCTCTTTTTCAGACCTAGACAACTCCTTAGTTTTATGTTTATACCATATAGAGGACAAAGAATGGGGGTCCAAGCTCATAAACAAAGAAAGTACACTTATGAAAAAATTTCCCATGGGAATTTGTCTAGAGATTTGTCTCACAAAATTTATGAACATTCCTTTATAAGTTAAGGAAATTGTATGCTATTCTCATCTTGACAAGCTAAGTTGGATAAAATGGTTTTCAAGAATTTTTGACTTGTTTGCTCAAATAAATTATTGATATTGTTCTCATTCCCATCAATTAACTCACATGTGTGAGCTTAGATAAATAACATACCTTCAAGACAAGATCTTGTGTGTGGTCTGCAGACTTGTTTGTACAATGGATAGAGTTTTAATGCATTCATCAGAGGTTATGGACTAGATTAGAGAGTTTACAAAAGTGTTTCAAGGTTTATAATGCCTTATTTCTTAGCTTTAAGGTCTAATGAACTCTTATCATACTATAATATGCCATGGATAAAAGAATTGTACATACTTGAAGGCCAGTATTTAGTGAGAATTGTGTATGGCTTATTGACATCTATAGAGATTCAAATGTAACTCAAAACATGGAAAATGGGTATTGAAGTGATAATAGAGTGTCAACATGCCTTGTGAACAAGATCATGGACCCACATGGTATCCTCAAAAGGCCTATATCCACTCATTTTGCCTCCAAAACTCTCCTTATTAGTATTAGTATAATTTAAGGTTATTACTAGATATAAAGGATCTTTTAACTTTCCTATGTTTAATTTTACCACTATGTATGTCCTTTTCTACTTTCAAAAGTGCCATGATTTCATTGGCATATATATTAAGCTCTCAAGGTTATTTTTTATTACAACTAGAATGGTTCTCACCCTCCATTCCATGTCATTTTCATGATACTATGTTGTCACTACCATTTACACTGTGTTACCCCTATTTTCATACACCACACTCCATCTATCCCCACTGCCACTAGACTCCATTCATCCACCCTCCTTTTTAAGTCTAAACCATGAGAGATAAGTCTATACACCCATGGTAATCATTGGAGTCCATGAAATCATATTAATTTAGGTTAATATAGGTCTTATACCCTACTGTAAGAGCTAATGAACACCTACAACCAATCATTTGACTTATTGTAATAGAGTTCTAGAGAAACATTCTAATGAATGATTAAGAAAGCATCTTCAAATAAAAATATAGGTGAGAGAGGGGATAACTTGTGATGAGTTATAATCAATAAATTAATGATATATTAACACCATAATTGTCTTTGATAATTCATCTCAGGTGGCACACTTAGATTGTCTCAGTCTGTATAATGATAGAGCTAAGAGACTCTTGACAGTTGGATTGTTGGAAGGGAATCAATGTTTCTCATAAAGAAAGGATGAATAAGGAGAGGTCTAAAGTTCTTGATTATATTTTTGTAATGTATAATTTTATAAATTTCCTAAATATACATCAACTCACTATCTCATACCAATCCAAACTATCACCTACAACCACCTAAATTGGCCTAGTCTTGGCATATAAATAAAGTTGAGCAGAAGTAATGCTTCATAAGATAGTGAGGTTTTTTATGGGAATTAAAAGGTATTAATGATTATATATGAGTCCCAATACATCCATTTTATATTACTTAACTCCCTCAATAATTCCCAACATAGAATAAGGACCTACAATAACACCATATAAGACCTACAGTCAGCATGTGGTAGTCAAGCAAGATAAGTTACAAGGGGAGTTTGATTTAAGTATGTGTACTTTAGTCAATATTGAAAAGTAAATTTTTCAAATTTTAGAGTGTCATAATTAATAGTTATAAATGGACTTATTCTAGGTATGAAAATCTCACTTTCATTGGTAGATAGTTGATATTTAGTCAAGTTAAGTGCCTCAACTAAGTCATTCTTGTCTCTTGACTGTGCCATAAACAAGTTGAGTTAAAATGGGTTAAGTAAATAATGATGATAAAATTATTATTTTGAGATTATATAACCTCCATAATACCATAATGGAATGAAGAATCTGGGATGGTACTCTATTTCTCATACCCTTCTCTTGATGCACACCTATAGCCATTCTATTTAGCTTACTTAGAGCTATTGTTATGTGATAAAATTCATTATTGAGGTAATTAGTGGAAAATGTGAAATCAAATAGACCACATAAAATGTAATGTTACTCCCAATATGTTCAATACACTCATATGTGGAAAGTATTACCCCTCACCCAGCCAATAATGTAAGGAGAGCCTATAGGCTAAGTCAACTAGGCACACATTCATAAATGAAATTAAAATCACATGGATATTATTAGAATATTTGAGTGATAAGGAATCTAAAGGAATGATATAGATCTAATTTTTGGTAAAAATTATGTTTTTAATTAGGTTAGACTATTCAACCTATTCTTATGTTTAGAAAACTAACACAGACAACCACTATCTTGTCTCAGAGCTCCTACAGTCACTTAGACAACCTTGACGAGACCAAGCAATCATTTGAAGGTTTAAAACCAAAATATAGAGTTGTAATTATTAATATATTTTAATTTAATAAAATTTTGTTGTGTGTGTCTTCAAATAGCCCTTTGAAATCTACAATAGTCAAAGTTTCAAGTCAAGGGCCTTGATGACTACTTAGAGAAGGACATGCCTATGCATTAAGAGGTTGATGGAATACATACATGTTGAGGGTTTTTGTGAATACCAAGGTACATAATGGTAAATTAATTTAAATATGTATGGCATAATAGAACATTTCATAGTGTTATAAACCTCAGGTAAGGTAGAAATCATTGAATCTAGATCTCAGGGTTTCCCCAATCTACTTGCATACAAACACTACGCTAAGTTAAGAGTGTATAAGAAGATAAAGGTCATGTTTTTATGATTTAATAGAGTTTAATAATTTTTTGTAGATGGTGAGGACATTTATCATGATTATTTTTAGCCATTAGGTGACCCAGAGGACATCTAAGCCTTCAAACACTGTTTAGGCCTATCTAGACTACAAAACTAGATAGCTCACATCCCCATTAGGCCACACATAATAATTATTAATTATTTTTGAATAATTAGGAGGTATAATGGGATTTTTAATGTCATATAATTTTTTTTCCAAGTAAATAATTGAATAAAAAGGTCAGTTGGTCTTGCAAGATCAAACCACATAGTCTAGACAGCTAGTTCGAGCCCCGTATTCAAATGCTTGTATCTTTCACCTCAAAAGGATTATAAAAAAATGATATTATGAGATTTTAATTACCCATATACAATTTAATTTCATGAAATATTGAGTTTTAATGAGTATTAAACCTTTATGAGAAAAGGTTCAGAAGGTTAACCTATTCAAATTTCCTACAAAAATAAACAAGCTCACTTCTCTACATCCACATATTAGTCCACTCTTTGCATGGGAACTCAATTTTTTATGGAATTTAGAGGGGTAAATATACCTAAAATACATGATAATATTTTTTTTTAGGTGTTCATACTTTATGGACCATTACTAAGAGTATTGGACACTCAAACCCTCTCTAAAACCCTAAATAGACCCCATCTTATACATATTTATGTTTTTGCATCTAAACACCCTAGAGTGAACTAATGAGCTCATTTAATTTAAATTAAACCTATAGAGGACCCCACCCATGGTACTTTATTATATTTACAATATATAGAAGAGTATAAAATGTATATTTTTGTAAGGTTTTAGGTAGAATATAGAGTTTTATGCACAATGTAGAGTTGAAAATCATTAGAGGGGATGTTTTGGGACTTTTTACATCTAATAAAGTCATAGTATACCCAAAATTCATATATAGATTCATTTTTAAGTTCATTCAATATTTCCAGTCTGCAAATGATAGAGAAAGGTGGTGGACTAGTCAACTAGGAGAAGTGAAATTTTAAGTGAATAATGCTCTGTAAGCATATAGTATGGTTTAATGTGTTGTTTTAGGTATGAATCTAATGTTTTCATAGGTTATAAAGCTCTCTTAATGTATATCATGGATTCTCAACATCAAATCTTAATAAATTAGGCCTACTTGGCTTATTTGACCTATTTGGTTAATAAGAGAGCTCATGCTTGGCATAGAGGGGATAATGAAGAGAGTAAATGTAGGGTATAACACCTAATAGATGATTATTTTAATCATAAAATTCACTTTCAATTCCACTATTCAAGGTGGAGGTAGTTTCAAAGCTTAGTCCACATGCACAAAGACTAGTAGGATTCTCAATGCCCCTTGGCAGACTTAATCACACCCATGTATGCCATGTAACTGCCATTAAGATGAGTGATGGAATATTTTTATCATGTTCAAACCTTTGACAAGCATAACTGAAGCTAACTCATCCCCCATCACCTCATTTTTAACATTAAAAGTAGATATTAAGGAAGACTAATGCATGGAGAGGGTTGAAGAGGATTGCATAGCTAATGTAACTACCATTAAGAGTGAAATTTGGTCAATTATGAACCCATTATCTCACCTCCATTATTGATTACCTTATATTTATATCTTCATTTTATATATATTAAAGGATTATGGCCTTATATTATATCGCTTAGGCTGGTATGAGGAAACTCTACCAGTGTTTATACTTGTGCACCTCTTAGATTGATGAGTAGAGAATTTATAGTTTATTCATGATATTTTCTTAGTATGTTCATGTTTTTTTTTATATTCATAGTGGTATGAATTCCATTTGCTAGTCTAAGTTTCACCTAGGTATAAACAAGCTTTCTTAGTAAGTTGTCTAGTGTGTTGTGAGGTTGATAGCTCAAGTTTGTAGTGGAAATCAGATTGTAAGTGCCTTAAACCCAGCTTCCTTCTCATGATCATCTTGTTTTAGTCATTAAAACTAACCTCTAGATTAAATAGTATTGCTTTGATGTCGTGCAAGTAAGTCCATTAGTGTGTTAAGAGTTTAAGCTAAGAGAGTGGATGAAAGATAATTTTAGGTGCATAACAAACCTTTAGTGTAGGTTTCATTCATGCAAATTCTTTACCATTTTCATCCCAATATAGATAGATATTATATAAAGATAACCAAGTGGAAAATTAGGAGAACTAGACCCATTAAACCTAGAGGTTTGACTTGGATATTAGGCAACCCATAGTCTATAGGTCACTCTAATGTTAAATTAGGTTTGAGGTATACATGAACAATATTCTCCTCAACAAGGGTGAATTATAAACACCTAATAGTTCTATCATTCCTAATGAGTCCATCTTCAAGTGCCTTGAAGCATTCCTTGTTGGCCTTATAAGACATCTAGAAGCTAAGGACATTAATAGCAACATCTACAATCATTTTGAGCAACTGAAAGCATCTTTTAAAAGGGTTATAATTAGTTTCAATCTCAGTGGCATCATAACTTTATTTTTGTAGAGGTAAGAATGTTATTTATTATGTTTATGTTATTATACATATGTCACATAAGGATTTATGATAGCTTATCAGGTAGGGTTCTATCCTTCACCTCTATATCAGCCCTATATAGCTACATACATACTCTATATGATCACTATTTTAACCCTTTCCAACCTTAAAATGGTCCTCAATAATACCAATACTATCCACCTTATTTTTAGTCTCCTCCACCTCCATAGAAACCTTCTCATCCTCATCATCAATCATGGTACCAATCTGTTATCCCTTACAATCAACTTGCACCAAATGTTGATGATCTACACTTAGAGATTGACAAGCTAAGGAAAGAGACAAGTTACAGGAATATCTAAGGCAATAGAAGGAGATTTAATTCTAAACCTTATCCATCATCAAATCACCCCTAAAAACTAAGAACAACCAATCAAGTTGATTACTCCATATCATTTTCTTAACTCTCTAATCATTAAATAATTCTTACTCCCCAGCTATTTTCTTGATGACAAGGCAAGTCATTAAATTATCCCTAAGTTAGTGGTAGATAACTTGAACTTGATTTATGAGCCTATTTATAATCTTGAAATTATATTGGAATGGATCTCTTATGAAAAAAATTGGTCTTGTGAACAACCTTCAAATCACCCTCCATGCCTACCCCAAGATTTCAATTATGCAAAACGCCATTGCAAAAAACTTGTTATCTCATTTTTCCTTGTGTTTGGTTATTTATTTTATGTCTAAGTTGTGGGTTGATTATATAGTGACTTATCTCATATGGTTTGCAAAATTGGGCATGGTGTGGAAGTCAAAATTAGGTCTAAGCCACTCTCCATATTTAACATTCATCCCTACACCCCAACCATCTCAAGAGTAGATTGTATTCACCATATTTATCCAAATAAATATATTTGTTTTCAATATCCTATGCTATCTCAAGAAACTATAGTGATCACAACTTAGAAGCCTTCATGGGCCAAAGACCCAAACTATGTCATTCCTACCTTTGAAAGGGAGTTTCAAGAATAAAGGGAAGGTGTGAGATATTTTTTGATATATTTATCATGTTACCCAAATGCCTTATAATTTTTCCATACAAAAATTACTCATGAGCATCCAATAATATCATAAAATGATAAGGTAATTGAATAATTTAAGGAGAAGGGTGTGGTCACCAAACTTCACACTCCTAAGGTACTTAGCTGGAATAATACATTAGATACCATTAATAAATATAATGAATTGCATTCCCATCCCATCCCCTCCTCTATTGAGGAGGAATAAAATGCATTGAAACCAAATTTTTAACATCTAAGCATGGTAAGCAATCTATCAAGGTTGGCTAGTTTAGTTACAGTCTTTCAAGAACTTGACAATGTTATAGTTGTAACATAGTCCCAAGAGCACCTTGTAAAGGACACCTTGACTTTATATGAATAATAAACAATGATTAAAACCCAGATTCATCTTAATAGATCAGAATTTGAACATTTGGAGAACTTAGATGATATGGGGAAGCTACAATGCCAAGATGTTAGAGATGATGTAGATAAGACACCAGAAAATACTTCCCTAAAAAATAATAAAGAGGGTAACATTCATGACACTATTATTGAGACAAATATTATATCAATTTATTTATAATATCATTAACATAAATTATACCTAGAGTTCTTGAGTGAAATTGAACAACTCAATATGGCAAACTTAAATAGTGGAATAGGATAACGACTAATGTTCCTAGTGAAGAAGACAATACAAGTAAAGAAGTATCAAAGCAAGATGAATTAGAACTTCAGTGGATTAAGGATTTACCTTTATCAATTGAATATGAAGATGAACAAGATATAATATATCAAGAACTTTTTTATGAGCTTGTCAAAGAGTTGAAGGTGAGTGATCAACATGGTATCTTACAAGCAGATGGTAGAAATAGAAGTGAACCCCATGTATTTTCCATTGACCATGATGATATGTGTTTATATGAGGATTTGGAAGACTTTTTATTTAGCTTAGACATTCCATACATACACCATGAATATTTTTAAAAGGATCTTGTCAAGGATACTTTGGTAGCTGACCACGTTAGGTCTAATGGGCAGAATCAAGTACATCCCATGACTAAAGAAGAAATGATATTGATTATGAAAAATAGAAGCATGTGAGAAGAATATGATTGGGGTTATTGAATCTCATATTTGACCCATACACTTAGAGATGGAGCCAAAAGGTCCAGTCACTCTTCTAAGAGGACATGAGAATGACAATGTTCCCAACTATAGGTTGGGTTTATACCTAAATCAACACATGGAAACTAAACATCATGGTAGCATAGTGATCAGAGGACATTTCCATTTGATCTTAAGGTAAGGAAGTTAAATTTAGGTTATTTATTTTAGTTGTTTGTTTTTTGGTTCAATAAATGTGTCACACAAGTTGTAGATGGTTATCTTTTTGCTTCATTTTCCTTCCCTTGTTTGTTCATAGTTATAAGGTGTGATTATTAGATATATGTGTTATTTATTTATTTATTGTTAATTTTTATGATTTTTTGTTGATGAAAGTAAAATAAGTGTACTTGAGTAATAGATTAGTTGGAATATGATCTTTTAGTTCATGAGTCATACTTGAGCCACTGGGTTTTCTTGACCAATAAGTTGGTTACCCATCAGAGTCACCAATTTTTTTGATATTTATGGCCTCATAGGACAAATATCAACCCTTTATGTCAAAATGTTTTGAGTGATAGCCATTCTAGCCTATTCATAATGATGTATTATAGGATCATGCCTTATTGGTTCTATTTTGAGAATCTTTGAGCCCTGATGGGAACTATCATGATGTGTTATAGTTTCATGATTAATGCATTGTGTCATGAGTATTTTTAGCCTTTTAGTATATCATAGTGATCATAGTAATCACAAAGTGATTAGGGAGGTTGTCTTGATCTAAGCATGATAGACTTAAAGATACCTAAAAGGAGTTTGGGTCACTTCAAGGTGGGAGTAAGAAACACTAGCAATATGAAGGATGGTCAAGTCTCTTTTAGTTCATGGTATAAAGTCCAGTGATGTGTATCAAACCAACCCCCATGAAATTTATGTTCAAGTCTTTCACAATACCTTATTATACCTTTAAAGACTCATAAAAGCCCATATAAGTTAATACACCTTATAATATATTAATAAGAGGGTAATTTTATAGTATTTAATGGATTAAAAGATTCTTAAAGAGGCCCAATTATCATCACATTTCCACCCCTAAGCATTTCATATGACATGAAATCCTTTTAAGACTCACTCCCACCTTCTCACTAGCCAAGTGGGTTCCACATGCCAATGTGTAGATATTCCACTTCCTCCCTACATTTTATCCTTATTTAAAAGGTTTATTAACTCTTGATTCCCCCTATTTGTCCCTAAAATTATGGTTTAATGTCTAAAATTTGAAGAAAATGTAGGAAAACACACCTTTTTGGGAGTTTTATACACTTATAGAAATTTTCTATAGACTGTACCATATAGAGGATTATCATAATTTGAATATGGTCTCATATATTATGTTTCATCAAAGTTTCATGATGAATGGATGTCAACTAGGCTTAAAATCAATCCTTCATTTCACCTACTTCCTTTGCAAACCTAGATAACTCCTTAGGTTTATTCCTATACCATAAAAGGAAAGATAATAGGGACCCAAGATCATAAATATAGAAAGTAAACGCATTCATCTTTCACCCATGGTAATTTATATAGATATTAGTCTCACAAGATTTATGAACATTCCTTAATAATTTAAGGAATTTCTATGTTATTCTCATCTACACAAGCTAAGTTGGACCAAATAGTTTTAAGGGATTTTTGACATGTTTGCTCAAACCAATGACTGATATTGTTATCTTAGGTATTAAAGGATCCTTCCATGGAATTTTCAACACTTTACCCATAAGTGTAATCTCATAAAACTAGCAGATCTTGAAGACTAAATCATGTGTGTGGTTTGCAGACAAGTATGTGTAATGGATAAAATTTTAAAGCATTCATCAGAGGTTATGGAAATGGTTAAAGAGTTTTTATAAGTGTTTAAATATTTCCAATGCATTATTTATTAGGTTGAAGGTCTAATGACCTCTTATCATACCAAAATATCTCATGGAGAAAACTTGTGCATGCTTGAAGGCCATTGTTTAGTGAGCACTATGTACGGCTTATTGACATATATAAAGATTAAAATTTAACTCAAAACATGGAAAAGGGGTGTTGAGGTGATAATAGAGTGTCATCATTCCTTGTTAATAATATCTTTAACCAATATGGTATCCCCAATAGGTATATAACCCCTAAACTTTCCTCTCAAACTCTCCTTATCAATCTTAGCATAATTTAAGGTTCTTAGTAGATATTAAGGATCTTCTAAGTTTCCTAGGTTTCATTTTAGCACTATTTAATTTAATTTAATTTTATCACCCTTTATTCTATGTCATTTTTATGTTACTATTGTTTTCACTACCATTTACACTATGTTACCCCTATTTTTATACACCACACTCCATATATCTACACTACCACCCTCCTTCATTCATCCATCTTCCATTTTAAGTTTCTAACATTAGAGATAATCTTTTACACCCTTAGTAACCATTGTAGGCCAATATATCATGGAAATTTAGGATCATATAGGTCTTAGACCCTAATTTAAGAGATAATGAACACCTACAACCAGCCATTTTACCTATTGCAATAGAGTTACAGGGAAGCATTCCAATGAAAGACTAATAGAGTCTATTCAAGGACAAGTATAGGCTAGAGAAGGAAAAACTTGTGATGATTTATAAAAAATAACTTAGTGTTATATGAACACCATAAGTTATCTTATATAATTCACATTAGGTAGCACACTTGGATTATCTCACTCCATGTAATGAGAGAGCTAAGAGACTCTTGAAAATTGGATTGATGGAAGGGAATCAAGGTTACCCTAAATAAATGATGAATAGGGAGAGGTATCAAGTACATGATGAGATTGATTTAATGGATCATTTTTTAACTTGAATCCATATCAATAAATTCACTATCTCATACCAATTTTAACTATCACCTACAACTACCTAAATTTACCTAGGCTTGGCAAATGAAAAAAGTTGAACAGAAGTTGTACTTCATAAGACTATGAGGTTTCTGATGGGAAGTCTAAGGTATGAATGAATTTAAAGGAGGAATATAAAATACATGTGGGAGACCTTAAATCCATCAAGAAGGCCCATCATATAACAAGCACCTATAATATAACTATATGTAGACCTATAATTAGCTTATCGGAACTAATCAAAATAATAAAGGGCAAGAGTTGTAGATCACTATGTGTACTTAAGGAAAGATTGAGGGGTAAAGGGGTCATAATTAAGAGATTAATAATTAATAGGTATTCATGGACTTATTCTATGTTTTATCATCTCAATTTCATTGGTAAATATTTGAGATTCATTCAAGTCAAGTGCTCAGTTGAGTCATTCTTACCTCTTGACTGTGCCATAAGCAAGTTGAGTTCAAATGGGATAAGTTAATAATGATGAGAAAATGATGATTATGAGATGATATCACCTAAATAATACCATAATGGAATTAATAATATGATATCATGTCTATAATAACATAAAATAACATTTCATAGTGTTATAAACCTCAGGTGTGGCAAGAAGTATTGAACCTAGATCTTAGGGTTTCCTCAATATGCCTACATACAAACCCTATGCTAAGTTGAGAGTGAATAAGAAGATAAATGTTAGGGTTTAATTATTTAATATAGTTTCAAAATATTTGGGGAATTTTGAGGACATCGACCATGATGATTTTTATCCATCAAAAGACCCACAGGCCATCTATGCCTTCAAACATAGTTTAGGCCTATCTAGCCTAGAAACCAACTTTGAGACCTAGCTAGTTCACATCCCAGTAAGGGCAAACTCAGGAGTTATTAATAAATTATAAATAATGAAGAGGTATAATGGGATGTTTAAGGTCCTATAAATTTTTTTTACAAGATATTAAGTGCATAAAAGGGTCAGTTGGTCCTCAGAGGCAAGCTCGAACCACATAGTCTAGAGAGCTAGTATGAGCCCCCTATTCATATGCTTATATATTTCACCTAAAAAGGATATGAAAAAATTATCTTAGGATGTTTTAGGTAATTTTTATCAACCTAGATTTGCATCTTGATTGAAAATGTACAAAATTAGAAAACCCTCACTCCAATTGAAATAATGGGATCTTCTCAGAGGGTGGGTGCCTCTGTGTTGAGAAGAACCTTCAGAGAGGGCTGGTTCCCTTTAGATTTTTATATTAAATCTAATTGATTTATTATTTTTAGATGAAAAGGGAAAGGGTAAAATAAAGGGTAAATTAGAAGGGAAAACTTATTTTAATGAGGTGATGCACCTAAATGTTATGATATTCTCTGGGCATTGCTAATCAAAATGAAAATGGACTTATATATTAACCTTGCATAAATATTTTAGATGAAGGGATCTACCTCTTTAAATTACCTGCAAGGGAAGAGAGGTGGAATGAGATGGGAGGGAATAGGTGGGGAAGGGACCTACTCAAAAGGTATTTAATCCCACTTAGTAATGGTTCACAGTTAGATACACACTATTGAGAGCCCACACCCAAAACCCAAAAAAATATATAACTCAGAATAAATTTCCTCTATTAAGCTTCTAGGAATCTATTATTTAATATAAATTTCTTATTAATGACTTCCAAAAAGGTCATTTTATAGAAAATAATACAAAAGGGTAGGATATTGGTGTTGAAATAATATGAGAAGATTAAGTGGATGTGAACTCAAGTCAATTTTGAGTTCAAATTAATTACAACATTATTTAAATATATTCTTTCTTTATCTTTTCAAGAAACCTTCCTTTTGGAATTGAAACAAGAACTGGGTGGAGATGAGGGTTAGTATTGGTTGACTCAACTCAAGACTAACTCCTTTTATAATCATTTATTCATTAAATCCTTAATTCCATAAAAATTACATAATGATCTCCAAATCTTGGCATTGAAAAGATTGGTGGGCCCAAATTTGACAAGATAAATATCCTTTTATAAAAATGCTACACCATATTTCCAAAGAGAGCTCCACTTAGGTTCTTTCAAGTTGAGTTGTAACAAGAAAATATTCCCCTTTGCATAGAAATCAAGAAACAAGCTTTGACAAGTCAACCATTACTAACTCCACTTGCATGCTTCTCCTTCTTGGAGTGGGAGCCATCTTGATATCATTTTTTTTAAGTTCAAAAATTAATACAATAGTTTTCAATAATATTTTAATTTTCTTATTTTTGAAATAAATCCATTTTGGTGTTGAAACAAGAAATGGTGGGCCCCATTGATTTAGTCGACTTTATTTGCATGAAATAGCATTTAATGTTTTTTTAAATATATGGATATTAATAATAATATTAGATATGTCATGTTGGAGCTAATTTGGGGCTATATGGCATATCAAATGACCTTTTTATGATTTGAAATTTTAGACTTGGGATAAAATCACCCTTTTGAACATATTTAAAACTCCTTAAGACAATTTAATGACATTTGAAACCATTTTTTATGCTTTTTAAACCCATATTTTTACATTTTTGACCATATATGACCATTTTGACCAGCTTCAAAGGCTAATTGACCATTTTGGGAAAGTTTTAGATGGTAGGGTAGTAATTTGTCCTTGACAGGCCAAAATTACTAACACTTCCTACTACTAAATCATCTCCAAGGATTTAGAATCAGCCTACCATATTATTTGCTAAAGTCCCTCAAGAGTAAAACCATTGATTTTAAAATTAATGAAGAAAATGCAATCATTTACCAAGGGATTATTTTTATATTTGTTAAACATAGTGAGACATTGCATGGGAAATAAGTTGTACTAGGAGGGTTTTATACAAAGGAGGACTCCCCCAAAGAAAACCCAACTATGAACTATCCCCATCCTCCTCCCAACCCTTTCCCTACAATACCTAATTCTAAAAGTCTCACATGGGACCCTACTCTCCATATTATCTCCAACAAACCTAAACCTATTTCTTTTGAAGAGGAGGATGTAGAATAATCTTTAGGGAAAGGTAAGACCATCATGTTTGAGTCAATCATGAATAATAAAAGATAATTAGAGGAATTCAATGGTAAATTCCATGAAGTAGGTTTAGGCCTAGCCAGTATGATCAAGGAATGTAATTAAATTAATATGGAAGATAGAAAAATGATGTACACTTATAAAAAGATTAGTTAGGCATAGGTTCCCCCTATAGGTAGAAATATTAAAAGGTGGAGTTTCAGCTCATACCCAAACCCTCCCCCAAATCTCACACAATAACTAACCCCTATAAGAAGATTCTAGTGAAGGAGCCTCAAAATAAACCAAGGATTATCTTCTTGAAAGACATCACTAAAGGCCCAAGTAATAGGACTTAGTAAAATATTATTAGGGACAAGCCAAATAATAAGGTAGAGGAAAAGGACCCTACCAAGGAACTCAGAAGAAATAGTGCCTCTTGAGTAATTTCACTTTTTTGTTAAGTATTATTTATTCTTCTACTCTAGACTTCTACTAGCTATTTTTTTGATAGTATTTTGTTTTTTATCCTTTTGGGATTTCTCCATTTTGATTTTCTACTAGCTAGTTTAACATCTAGTTTACAAGATCCTTTCAAAAGGTGCTTATTTACCTAATAACAAAATTTTGGTTATTAAATGTAATGATGGCTTTGATTTTACCCAAGAAATAATGTCTGTGAAGGGTTTAGATTGGGAATGATTATCTCGATAATTATATAATGTTTTTTTAACAATTTGAACAAGTATTTTAATGGGAATAAGGAAAAGATAAGTTATTTTGGGTATTTTTTAAATTTTCTATTTTTAAGATTTTTAAATAATGAAGACGATACCAACAGAGGGAAAACTAATTATAAAATTGGTAATGGAGGTGGTAGTGGATGGAATTTTTGAGGGAATAAGGATGGATCTATAAGGACTATATCACAAAGGATCCATATACTTGATCATCAATGTAACATTATAACATTGCAGTATAATGTAATTTGAAGAAGATTTGATATACCAAGATAATTCCAAAACATGTTTCAAAACTTCTTCCATGTCCTTATCAAGGTCAAAAATAGGGATACAAATGGGCATGTTTGTAAATATGATTTAGGATGGATAGCATTGAATGCAATGGGCATGCCCCTAAGTGTAGGGTACTTATAGAAAAAAAATTACACATGATAGTAGAGATTAGTTTTTATCATGGTACTTGCCCAAGGTGTCATAATAATGGTTTTCACCTTTGGAATATTTTTTACTTTTTTTTTTAATTTTTAATTTTTTTTTATTTTTTATGGTAACATTGGATTATAGCATTGGATCTTGGAATATTCATGGTAGGATATTAGTTTTTTATTTCATTTAGTTTCTTTTCTAGGACCATGACACTAGTGTGATCTTCACATATTTTATCATGAACTTCATTGATTTTTAAGTTGGAATTTTCTAAGTTTAAACATATCAACAAGGTTTCATCATAGCCCCTAAAATAGAGGGTGTCACCAAGGAGGGTGAAGTAGGAGGCATGTTGGATGAAATATTTTCTCTTATTAAAAAGAAGATCAAGAGGGTGGATGTAACCATGAAGGTAAGTATATATGTCATGATACCAAGGGGAATTGAGAATAACAATATCACACACCATTTTATATTATGGAACAAGTATGCTAGGATAATCAATTCTTAAATCCAAAATTGACATTGTTAGGTATCCTTTTTCATCTCAACAAAAGAACATATGGTATTCATGGCATTTGTAGATTTATTTATTTCATTAATGACTTGTTAGAATTTAATGTCCTCAAAATATTTATTTAAGATTTCAGCCATTCTTTTATAAGGAATGAAATATTTTAATTTTTACCTAGTATTCATCATTGACTTGTTTGATTATGAGTTGAGAGTCATCATGAAGTGGAAAGTGTTTAATTTTCCATTGTATTTATATTTTGAGGATCAAGATGCATGTTTCATAATCAACAATATTGTTGGTGAAAGGAAACCCAATTCTAAATACTTTGGGGAAAAGATCCAATTTGAGCATATCAACATATAACCAATCAAATATGTCTAAAACTTATATGAGCATGGAGACAAGAGTTTCATATTCTTTAGGACTAATGGTAGGTCTAGGTTTAATAATCTTAGGATTCTCCTATATTCTAATGTTCACATCAATAATTTATTTAACAAGTGATTTAGTGTTATCCTGTAACTATATTGGCATAGGGAGAAGGTTGATTTCCTTGTCTATCAGTGCCTTGGAGAAGATTTCACCAATAGATTCATTTTTATTTTATTTGTCTAATAGAACCTTGAAGAGGTTTTCTCTAGGGGACTTATTTTCTTTTCTATTTCTTGTGATTCTTGGATTTATTTTGATTAAGGAATTCCTCCTACTCCCAAAAATATTTTTATTTGTAAAGTTTTATTTCAAATCCATTTTTTTGATCCCATAGTGGGATTCCATATCACAGTCCAATGAATTTTGTGATAATTTCATCATTTTGGAAAAAAATAATTAGCATGTGATCCTATCGATCTTATTCAATAATTTCAGGGGATTAAAGAGAAAGGTTTATTATTAAAAAAGTATTTTCACTAAAAATATTAATGGAAAAAATTTATTTGTAAAGGATATAAGAGGAATATATTTCAATGTCAGAATAATTTTTCTCAAAGATCGTATATGTGTCACTAATATCCTCATATTGATTACCAAGGAGTTTATAAATAATACCATAAGATTATTGATTTATGTACATTAGTATTGGTTCTCATATTTACTATTCATAAAGTCTATTCCATTTACCTTGTTGTTAATGATTTGGCACATTTTGTTTGATATAAGATACTCGTTATTTTGGAAAAAAACTACTAGGTTTTCATCACATATTCTAGAGGCATTAAAGTTATAAATATTCTTATTTATAAGAAAACCTGACTTGATAAAGGGGGTTAGACCAAATTGATAAGATGCATGTTATTTCTTATTTTTCATGTTAGTCTTGTCATGACTGCGATGATAAACTAGGATCTCACTGACATGGAAAAACATCTTGATTTCATATTCTCTACAACCTTTGTCAAGGATATTAAAATTAGATTTAAAAGGTAGGTTTTGGATGTAGATGGGATGTCATTGAGATGTATGTGGGATAAATTTTTTTATAGTTATAGTGTTATGGATACATCCATTTAAAATTCATTTTTATTCATGGGATAATAATTGGTTTTAGAATATCACCCCTCCAATATTTACATAATTGTGAAGGTCAAATATCATTAGGGACAATCACTTCCATTCATGATTATGCATATTTTATGCATTTATGGAAGGTGTTTGAGATAGGTTGCATGGCATGAATCCATGTTCAACTAGTAATAATGTTATAGGTGAGGTCATTATTAATTACATGTACCAAATTTTTGTGTGATATGTCGAACCATGATAGTAAGATGTATAGTACTTGTTTATTCCCTTTCAACATTATCATATGTTTTAATGCTGAT
Source organism: Torreya grandis (assembly GCA_037957365.1). Lineage (NCBI taxonomy): Eukaryota > Viridiplantae > Streptophyta > Pinopsida > Cupressales > Taxaceae > Torreya > Torreya grandis. The sequence goes on from JARHVA010002795.1 coordinate 581,163, forward strand.
AGTATGGGGATATAATGTTGATTTAAATTAATTAGTATGTTTTATCAATGTGAAAGTGTTTATGTTCAATCCTAGTCCATTTTATAAAAGTACCCTTTTTAATTTATGTTTGGTGATGAAGGACTCAATTTACAAGTGGAGATTATGGAATGGGCCAAAATGACATAAGTTATGCTGGTTGAAGATGAATTGATGATTTTAATATAAGTGTCTAACAAGTGATTGTAAATAGGATACATAAATGTCATTAGGGACTTGAATCTTGAAAGGTTTTATACAAGATGTCCTTCTGAACAATAGATATTTTGAGAAGATCCAAGACAAAGATATAGGAAGGATTTTTTCAAGATATTTAATAAATTTATATTTTCTTTCATGGGTAGGAAGAGGGGACATTTTTACAATGATATTACTGTGCCTAGTTGGGATAGCACAATATTGGTTTTTGACTTTAATGGTTGTAACACAATTATTTGACTTTAATATGACCAAAAAATACATCATTAGAATGAGAGGTTTTTTATGATTGATGTTATTAGTTTGTGTGTTTTGATATTTACTTGCTTATGAAATACATTGATCATGTTTTAGAAATAGATATTATTATATCCCCAACTATTGATTCATTTACATAGATGAATTTCCTTCACCTTAAATATCTCCACTATCAATCATATTTTAGACTAAATTCTTTAGATTCATGCATTGATTAGTTGAATGTCCTTTGATTTTTTGAAACTAATAGTATTTAATATCTATGTACCATGTGGGTTTTAGTTTGATTTCATCAAAGGGCTTGGTTTTTTTTGGGGGGGATCATTTTTATAGAAACCGGTTTATGAAAAATAGATTCTTTCACATCTTGATTCCTCTCTAAACTTAATAACCTATTGATTTATGGATTTTTATGGTTACTGATTAAATAATTACTATTTTAGTTATGTAAGGTTTCATATATAATTAATGGACAATTATATATAGCCTATTTACATGATTGTTAACTTGTTGAGCTAGTTGTACTTTTATATTAGGTACATGATGATCATGTTTATTTCATTATACTAGTATATTATGGATTTTATATTATTTTAGGATAACTATGTTTACTATTTTGAGGTGGATGTAGGATATAATTTTCCCTTAGACTATGATAGAGTGAGGGCATCATCGAAGAGGGTGGCATAGATGGAGGTGTCAGGGGATGATAGAATGATAATTAAGAACCCACAGAAACCACATAATATAATATGATTTTGATTAGTTTTTTACATACATAGTTTTTAGTTACTTCTAGATGTGATCTTGATTATTTATTTTGAAATGACTAATGCTCATATTGATATGGTTATGTGTTGCATTTATGTTGTCATACTTAGCTTATCACATGTGATGTCATTGTTATAATGATTAATTAGAATTTGTGTATGTCTTTCTTTTGCCTTTATATGTGTGTTTATGCTTTTATAATAGTGTATTTATTATCAATGAATGGCTATAGCTGTAAAAATGAATTAATTTTTTGTGTTAGTTGATAGTTAATATCATGTTAGGTCATTGATAATAGCTATATTATTTTAATGCATATTGGTGGTAAGTCAATATACTTGGATTTATAATGCATATATTATCCTTGTATTAAGGTAAATTTATATTATTTAAATGATTATTATTGTTAGTAATAATAAATATTTAAATGACTATTGGTGAAAGTCATAGTTAATATTAGATAATGTTTGTGTTAAGATAGTTTTATTAGGGGAAGCTATAATGGTTGAATGACTATTGATAAGTTGATGATATATTAAAAATAAAAGGATTAATATATTTTTAATTATGTGGAAATTTATTGAATTAGGGTTTTTAAGCATTGACTTGAGATGTTATACAAAACAAACATTTTATTTTGGGATTGGCATAATAAAAACATGGAATGACTGTTAGTTTTTTTATAGTTAGGTTGCATGCATCAACTTATTCATGGAGTTATGGAGGAGGTGGAAAAAGTTATTAGCATGAATTTAGAATGTATAAGAATAAGATTAAATGGGAATATGACTATAGGAATATCCAAATGATGCATAAAGAAAAGGCAAAAGAAAATAAAAGGTTAAAGGAAAATTGTAGGGAACAACACCAATTTATTATTTAAATTCATATTGGGTTTAATATAAATTAAAATAACTTGAAAATTGGTAAATTATTTTAAAAGGGTTTTATTTTCATTATTTTATTATTATAGAAGACCAAGGTTTCATACTTGGCATTGGGGATGGCCCGGCCATCCACAAAGCTAGTATAAGACTCTTAAAACCCTAGATAAATGGCTATGCATATTGATTAATTTGTAAATAAAATTATAATTAATTTAAATTTATATTATTATGAATTCATGTATAGATTATATTTATTGAGTTAAAATGAATAAACTCTATGTATTTATAGTCAGTCAAATTGAAACCCTAGTTTAAATGAAAAGGGTATTATTATTTTTTATTTTAGTGTATTCACTTCAACCTAGGTGAAGTTTTGGTTGGTATTGTACAGATTAATTCAATCCTTGAATCTTGTTTTAAATCATACCTTATTCATATAATATATCAATTAGAAAAATAGATTAAAACTCAATATTTTAAATAAATTAGAGTCCAACCACTCTTTTCCTTATACCAATGTACAACTTGATATTATGATGATTTTGTTCAAGTTTTTACACCCATGTAAGGCACAACAATATATATGGTTAGATTTATGAGGAATTCAAGAAATTATAACACAAGTTTTGTTGTTTCATTTATAAAACCTATATATAGGAAAGACCATATTTATATAAATATAGAGGGGCCTATTCATATATCCTTTAGGTCTATATTAGATGATTACAAGATATGAGTATGATTGTGTGTGTGTGTGTGTGTGTGTGTGTGTGTGTGTGTGTGTGTGTGTGTGTGTGTGTGTGTGTGTGTGTGTGTGTGTGTGTGTGTGTGTGTGTGTGTGTGTGTGTGTGTGTGTGTGTGTGTGTGTGTGTGTGTGTGTGTGTGTGTGTGTGTGTGTGTGTGTGTGTGTGTGTGTGTGTGTGTGTGTGTGTGTGTGTGTGTGTGTGTGTGTGTGCGCGCGTGCGTGCGCATGCGCGTGCGTGTGTGTGTGCACATGTGCATGTGTGCGTGTGTGTGTAGGCACTTTGTTTTCACTATGTTTGAACCAAAAAATAAGTTTGTAAGTTGAATAGATATTATTTATAGCTATATAGTGAGTTTTCATTTATATATAAAGAAGGAATAATTTTATTGTAAATATATTATGGTTTATCTTCAATAAACATTTATGTTTGTAAAATGGAATGATTTTATTGTAAAGTGCTATAATATAATCCCAATCATACTTTAGATATATTTATAAAATTTCATGGTTCTATCAAGTCATGACTATGTGATTTTGAAATATATCCTTCAATAAAAAAAATTTGTCTATATCTTTAGATGTGATCGAGTGTGGTTTCGATTGTAGGAAATATGGGGAAAATTTAGTGTGGATTTAAATTTGGTTGGAACTTAGTCACATTTTTATAACTAGAGTTCAATCTTTATTGGACATTAGAAAATAATCAAAACTTAGTAATACGGCTAAGTATTTGACTATACATATTTTTATATGTTATACTTGTGAATTCAATTCAGGTATACCATATTAAAATATGCATATTATGTTGAATGAGTAAATATTTTATTTGATATGGAAAGAATTAAATGTAACATAATATTTATATGCATATAAATATATATATTTGAGATACTCCTAATTTATTAACATAATACTTTTTTTAATTATGAGAATATTGAATATGCATATATATATTACAGTTAAACATGTCATATGCAATATTATAAATTAATAAATTCTTTTATATTAGCCTTAATATGGTTGAACATAGAAGTGAAATAGAGTAAATCCAGGGACTTTTAGTTATGAAGTATTTGAGAATATTTAGCTACATCTATTTTGCATTGACTAGTTTTATGAGTAGTTTATATTATGCAAATAAAAATGAAATTAATTGGTTATTGAATGAGATATTAATTTTTGAATTTATTGCCTATATTTATATTCTTACCAATATGGTTGTGGTATTTGATTAATAAGCTTGTTTTACCCAAATGGTATAAGAATTTGAAAATCTGAGTAGATATCTAATTTTATTTTGAAATAAATTAATTAGATGATTGGATTTATAATATTGCATTTGATGAATTAAATTCATATCCATGGGAATTTATTAAATTAGCATATAATGTGACTTCTAATAAGCTAAAATATAATTATGAGAAATATTGGTTTTAATATTATTATAATTATGAACCAATCTCACATTAAAGACCCTAAATAAGTAAATGTGATAGATTGCACTTGCTTAATTAGTGTCACTAATGCATAGATAAGATGTGATTCAATTCATTGGCGTGTGTGAAATTGATTGATCCTCATGATCAATAACTATATTAAAACTTTGGCCAAAGTATTATTTATAGTGAAAAATTGTCATTTCATTTATTTGATTTAGTTTACATGTTTTTTATGATATCATGTTAGAAAGACTTTATTTATTATATAAATCATGTATTCATTATCTTACAACACATAGGTTATAGTTATCACTCTTGATTCCCACACTATAATTATCTAACCATCCATGAAGGGAGGGTCATTCCATAGTTGGGAGATTATGCAAGGGATCTATGGTCTACGGTTGTTGTGGAACAACACTTGGATGATGCTCTCACTCCCCTCATCATTATTTCACTAATGACTAAAATCAATATTACCTATGGATATTATGAGTTCAAGTGAGACTCACATGATCCATGGATTATTGTATCATTGTTCATTATTATTAAGATTTATATATGCTAAAAACTTTAATTTTGTATACTTTATCATTATAGTAGTTGGTTGTAACTTTGTATTAGTTGTGGTTGAATTTGTAAATATAATTTTATGTAATTAATGTAGTGTTAATTTTATATCAACATTGTACTTGATCTTGACCTGCTTTCAATAGATAAATAGATTAACTGATGACCTTACTTTTAGTTATATTAAAAACTATTTTATCTAGTTAAAAATCACTACATTTGATTGGTTTCATCATGATGGAATCTATGTATGAAATTGTGTATTTTTTTCTAAAAAAAAATTAATCTATTCTAGTAAAACGTAGTGGGGTTGAAACATTTTGGTATATGATTCAAGGATCAAACTATAAGACTTAATTAGTCCAATAATGCAAACATATTCTCTTGTTAACTAGGAGGAATAATGGTGTGCACTAGACTAGGAGGTGAAGGTACTTACAAAACCAATCATCCAATGGATCTAAATTAATTTTCCATTGATCAAGCTCTGAATTTGGATCTAATCCTTAAAGCCATGCAAAAAACTAAGGACTGAATTATTTCCCTAGAATAGGAAGTGCATGGGCATGTGTACGAGAATTTTCAAGAAGAACATGAAGAGAATCCTATTAAGTAGGAAAGTCCTCAAGATCAGAGGCATGAGGAAGTGTCAAAATATTTGAGAGATCAAGTAGCTATATTGTTGGAATGGGATATGAAAAAAGTGATTCCTAACAAGTTAGATGGAACCATTTTGTAATATGGAGCTATAAACATGGCTAATAGACATGGAAAAGTATTTTGAGATTCAAAATTACTCTAAAATCACCAAAGAAGCTTGGGAAGTATATCAACTTGCTAGAGAAGAAATAAATTAGTGGGTAAATGAGAAGCTTGATATGAACCTCAACTCTATCACCACCACTTGGGAACATTTCATGACATTGTTTAGGTCATGATGGCTTCCTTAAATATATTCTTATTAGAAACTAGTGAATTTTTAAAACCTTAAGAAAGGATACCTTTATTTCAATGAATAATATGAGTAATTCACCAAAATCCTAAATAATTTCCCTCATTTAAATTAGGAAGTTCATTATGGGATTAAAACCTTAACTTATGTGCAATGTGGATGTGCATGGGCCATCTACCATGGATCAAGTCTTTGAGAAGGCAATCAAGTAGGAGAAAAGTTGAAATCTCTTACTAAAGTTAGATATAAGGTCAAGAAAAAATATATAGGTCCTAAAATAACTTTTAGAAAGAAGAATTGTGATATGAGTGGAAACTCTAAGAGCCAATTTAAGAACCATAATGCTAATTTCAATAATAGCTCAAGAAATAGGAAAATTGGAAATAGTTTCAAGGGAGGTTTCAAAGCAAACCAACATTTTGATAAGAGAGGACCACCTTAAGGTTGATTCATTTGTGGAGGTGACCATTACAATTAACAGTGTACTCAAGGTAAATTATATGGAAAGAATAAGGGTTTTGATTCAAAACAAGTAAATTTTCAATAGAGGATTCATGTAGCTATTGAAATTCATTAAGCTAAACTCTAAGGTTCTCCCATTAAACTAATAATTATTTTGTTTGATCATATAGTTTCTATTTTTATTAACATAAGGGATACTGAATGTTTTTTTATTTCTCCTATAATTATTAATAAGTTGTCTATAAAATCTATAATTATGGAAAATGCATGGTCAGTACAGTACAATAATGATTTAAAGATTAAGGTTGATAAGCATTTAGTGGAAGCTAAGACTAGGTTGCCTAAATTTACCATAGTAATGGATATTTTTGGGGTCATATAATGTTATCCTAGGTTAGCTTGAGGATCATAAATATAAGGTTCATTTCTATCTAATTAAGGTTGAGTGTCGAGATGATTTTGGAAATCAGACATAACTTCAAGGTGAGAAAAGAGAGTTGAAGCTTAGAAAAATTTATAAAATTCAACTCAAGAAGGCTCAAAGAAAAATATGTTAGGAATTTATCATTAAAATAAATGAGATAGAATAATATAAGGAACCATCCATTGAAGATTATCCTTTTCTTAGGATCTGTCAAGATGTGTTTTTGAAAGAATTGCCTAGATTACCACCTAAACGTGAGTTTTATTTCTTGATTAATATCATACCTAGATCTAAATCATAATAAAATAGACCATATAAGATGACAACTATGAAATTGGTTGATTTGAAGGCTCAAATTCAAGAGTTACTATCAAAAGCATTGATTTTACCATGTATGTCACTATAGGGTGCACCAATGGTGTTCATCAAGAATAAGGATGGTACTCTTAACCTATGTATTGATTACAAGATGTTGAACAAGGTGATAATCAAGAACATATATTTTTTACTTTTTGAGGTCAACATACCCCCATTTCTAAAAAATGGGGACCCATGTGTCAAATTATGTAAATTTGTGCCTTAAAATTAAAGATTCACTTGATCAGAGTATCATTAGTATGTTTTCACATTTTTTTAATTTAAAGATCATCCACACATGGTTTGTTTAGCATATTTACGCTTGATTCTAGTTTGTTATTGTCTAAATTATCTAACTTTATAGCTCTATGTTTTCTAACTATAGGTACAATAAGGTTTACTTGGAATGAATAATGGTTAAGTTTCATGATTTTAATGTTAACTTAATTTTTTACTAGCCTTTAGTCTATTGAAAGTCAAATTGAATACATGTTTAAGATTATTGAAACCCTCATTCAAAATACCCTAAACATAGGACCAAATTTAAACTTGGTGGGAATATTTTACATAGGAACAGTTTGAATATGCCATGGACATAGTTTAATTTTTATCATAAGGCTTGGTCATGTTTTTAAACACAACCAAACCTTAGGATAAAAATTCACACGTGGTCTCTTTTTATATCTCATAATCTATGATCCCTTTTATCTTAGCATGGTCTAACTAAAAATATAGGGTCACTTTTATTACTTATCCTAAGGCCTTATCCCAAAGTTCTATCATATTTTTTTATACAATGAAACCTTAGCTTAAGACCTTATGGTAAGTCATATTCCATAGGGTCCATTTTTTATCTTTAGCCTAACTTAAAAGGTTTAGGTTAAAATCCTTATTCTTATTCCCTTTAATTATTCATAAGGTCCTTTTGCTCTATGTTTATAGCCTTAGTCCATAGTCTTCATGCCTTGGTCCCTTTTAAATTCATGAGGTCCTATATATGTGTTTAGAAGTTAGCTTATTATTTTTATCCTAAGTCCTTTAAATTCAATCTCAAGCTTAACTTTTGTTCTTCTATGTAGGATCAATGGCATGTATTTAAGCAAAGGACCAAGATCAAATGAAGTGATATCAGTGTTAAAAACCCAAGCAATTATCCCCATATTAAGTCCTAAGTAAGTTCAGATGATTGATAGTATGTGTTATAACATACACATCCAATTGATAGAGAAAAATCACTAATGAAAAGACACAATCCCAATTTAAACATGGAGCCCCTTTTAGAGATTAATGATATATTTTTAGTGTATAGATCTAGATCAATGGAGTGATATCAATGAGGACTTTTCAATTAAATCTCCAAACTAACATGAGACCTTCATGTGGTGAAAGCATGTGAGCTAACAAAACTAACAAGGTGTAGAGCTCAAAAGGCCTATGGGAATACTAAGTGGCACAGCTTTTGAGTATAGTACAAAATCATAGAAGCACTGAGTATTCAACACATAACACATGTAGAGTGTAGAACAAACCAAAAAATGACAAGTGGTAGGCTTGGTAGATAGTCCCCAATTTTTTTTAAAAAATAATGATCATGCGACCATCAAAAACATTCCCACAGACGTCAAATGATGGTCAAATAGATGTCAATTTTAACCCATCTACTTGGATCCAAATTTTAAAAAGATGTGGTCATATTTTGGGATAGTGATGAATAGAATGGCATAGGGACACCATGAAAACACCACATCAAAGTTATGTGAGTAAATTAGAGACCTAACAGACCTAGTAATGTAAAGTTTGAGATCTAATATCAAGATGTCAAAGCTCATGATTGCCATTGGAGCATTATTGGATCCTGTATAAGTGCCCTAGTGAGGTAAGGATAATAACTAAATCCTATGAGCATTATAATTAATTTGAATGAGGATAAAGTGTTGCCTATGTAAAGATAAGTCAAGCTAGGTCCATGAGCAGTTTAAAAAAGGATTCACAGCAATTGGGGGACCTTTCTTATATCCTTGAGTAGACTAAAGATAAGAAAATACCTATATTATGTAACATTAGAGGAAAATGAAGACCTTACAGTAGTAATAGATCACTTCATCAGCTAGTGGGCCCCAAATTCAAGTGAAATAAGAATATTCATTTTTTTAACTAGCATTGTATAATATTTTGAATTAGGATATTCTTTTGTATAATGATGTGCAATTTGTAAGATCACATTGTCTATAGGTCGGTTCATCAAAAAAGAGCATTTTTTGAAGAATGTAATAGAAAGGAGATATATCATGTACACTTGTACAAATTTAATTAGATTAGGACTAACCGACATGCTACCTTGTATCTTATAAAAGGATCATTATCAATTGTCAAAATGGGGGAGTTCTTGGAGCCAAATTACATTGTAAACTTAGGGTAGTTAATATAAGCAAGGAATTATACAAAGATTGTCTAGTATTTGCTTGTGTTCATTGTTATCATGGATTCTCTCTCACTTATTCTAATTTATAGATTTGAATGGTTCTTATTAATTCTTGGTGTGTACATTTGATTGAGAGTTGTTAACTTATGCCAAAGCTAGGTTGAATAAAAGTTCATAGGTTCATTTCATTTCCTGTACACTTCTTGTATTTGAGATGATGTTTACTTGTAGGGGTAAATCTTTCAAATGAACTAGGTTCTTATTTTCATTATTTCCACCTTGCATAGGAGTTTTCCAGATGTGTGATTGGATTTCAGCTTAATCTATTTCATGTTACACATTGGTTAAGTGAATTTCTAGATGAAATATGAACTTTGTCATGATGTGTGGAATGAATACCAACAACATTTCATTCAACCCTACCCTTCCTTTTGCTTCTTTTTTAACTTGATCACCTTAGTTTAATTTTCATTGTAAATATCCATCTTCAATTAGTTCTTGATCATAATTCACCATCTTTAGCATAGTATGCTGCATATTTTACATAGATCTATTATTTGGCCATGGTGGCTCCCAACCACCACTTAATAAAAATATTATGAAATAATCACTTGTTCTACCTCTATTCCACCAATAGATAATAGGATTATCATAACTTGAAACTCATGCATTAAGTTCTTAGGAATTCTAAAATGAGAAGTTTTTCTTAAACACTTTGTGCACATGTGGTACATATTTAGCCATCAACAGGAGGAGCTTTCCAGGTTCTAGAAGGAGGGTCTCTAGTTAGATCTTTGTGAATTTTTAGAATTTTTGCTCATTTTGGTGAACTATGTCCAAAGGTTGGTGTGATGTTTGCATATTTATGTTTCTTTTATCATATTTTTTCAAAGATCATCAATATTTATCATTTTAGATCAATCTTTGGGCTTCCTTTAGATAAATATCGACATTCTTTGAATATCCATGAGTATTTGTGGTAAAGATAGCTAAAATCCAAGGTGTTGAGGTTATTAATAGTAGTTTTATTCAAAAAAATTGATTGATCTTTGTAAATTTGAGTTAATTTAAGCTTAAACATGTATATATCATTCATACTAACATATTTAAATATATATTTGAGCTAATTTAGTTAAATATCGATGTTCTTTACTATTACTTATACATATTTATGCAAAAAATTCTTAGTGTGCAAGTCTAGTCATTTTTCTTTATAAAGATGAGGCTTACACATCATATTTTAAATAGGATTTGGAGATAGAACCACCATAAGTAAGATACTCATCAAAGTATGGCATGGTTAGGTGGATCTTCTATCAATGTTCTTGGTTAGGTACATGACCTACCAAGAAACGTTGAAAGGTATTTACCTTCTTTTAATCCTAATGGTGTTGTCACAGCTGACAAACATGTTATATCTTTTAAAGCTACTTTAAGACTCATGAATTTTGTTCATGAATATGTATCATGTAGATTTTTCCCATCTACTTTCAAACATGCTACATATGAATGGTTCCTTAACCTTATAGAGGATTATATTGCTAGCTGGGATGATTTTAACAAAATCTTTATTGATCAATTTGTTAAAATCATTAGTCCATGCATTCTATATCAAAAATTCACCACTATCATAAGACTCAAATGAGCCCATTAGAGACTTCTAATGCTAGGTTCCAGAAGACATTTAGTAGAACTATAGCCCCTTATAGACCTAAAGAGTCTTTAGCCTCAAAGATATATAAGGATGATTTGGATCCCATGACTTTTTTGTTCTTTAAAAGGTATATTAGATTCATAAACACCTTGACATTAGCCTATGTTAAATCTATAATAATCAATGATCAAATACAACCTCAAAGTCATCTTGCATATGATATCCTAAATGTCAACCTCAATTTCCTAGCACTAAATGTCATTTATAATGCCAATGAGAGTGTGTCTACCTTAAATCATACACCAAACTTGAACCAATTACCCTTAAACCATGCCTATTCTAGCCAAAATTTGGGGTTCTTGAACCATGATACAAATAGATTTCATTCACAAGAACAGATAGCTTTAGTGCCCACTAGTAATGAAAATCAAGTTAATAACTTGGAATTACTAGAGAATGAGAATGAATCAAAACTTAATATTATTCAAAATATAAGCACTAATTTTATTTAGTTGTGAAATAAAGTGGGGAATTCTAGGGATGTCTCCAATAGAGACTATGCTTCTCAAATGTTTAATAGGTTTCATGATAATGGCAATAGTGAGACATCTGAAGACATGCATGAAATGAAACATTGTGATGTAGGCCTAGCTGATCATTATAATGTCTTAGAATCATTTCAAAGTAAAAGGGATACATCTAGACCTATGCTTGATTAATAATTTTTTATAGTGGCATCTAGCTTTGTAGGAACTTTTAAATCCTTCATGTAGGCTTTTAATTTTCCATTTGAAGAAGAAATTGAACTAGAAGATGATCTAAAAGATGAAATGGATGTTCAAGATGAGCTATCCCATGAACAAGATTAGATTCAATCTAACTTATCTTCAAAATATATCTATGAATCAAATTCATATGAGGTCATTTTTGAAATAGAGTTTGCCCCTAAAGATGAAGACTAGTGGTAATATTTATGCCAAATTTTTTTGAAAGAAAATGATATTTTCCAAGACTAAAGAATTATTCTGAAGACCCAAAATCAAGATGAGTTGGGAATCAATTAGGTAGCTAAGATACCATTCTACATAGAGGATGAGGATGAAGAAAGTGAAATAGATTAAGAATTTTTATATGATACATTTAAAATGGTGGAAGTATGTGATCAATTTGATTAAAATGGTAAGGTTGTAGAAAATCTTCATGATTTTTTAGATGATTATAATGAATTATACTTTTAAGATGAGTTGTAAATTTTTGGTAAAAATATTGGTAGTCCATCTCCACCTCAAGTTGAGCAAAATGAAGACATTAGGACAAGAATGATCGCTAAGCTTCCATCATTGAACAAGGATGATATAAGTCACTATCTATCTATGACTAAAGGAAATTAGCACTCTTAATATAATAGAGAAGGATTTTGGAAGAATATTATTAGGTTTTAGATTCATACCTTTGATCCATACATCTGAGAATGCTGATAGGAGACCAAACTACATCACCTAGAAGTCAAAAGCATACAAGTTCTCATATCCATAATAAGAGGACATTGAATGGAAGCAATCATGTTTAAAGGTTATGTAGTAGATAAAATAATTTCCTATTTGATCTTAGAGGTAGTTTATTTATGAATTTAGTGTATGGATTAGATTAGTTTATTTCCCATTTCTTTCCTTCATGTCCCTTGTTTATAATTAGTATATATTTATATTTTTTTATTTCCTCTTGCTTTATTACTTGATTTTAAATAAGTATTTTTTGATAATTATTAGCTCAAGTTTTATCTAATTTCTCAATAAAATTCATAGTTTAGAAATTTAGGTATGACTTCTCAACTTTGGTTGATCATGGATTGTTAAAATATGAACTTGATGTTGTAGTTTTGAGAAACTAGTGAAGACTGATGGGTAAGTTAATTATTTCTTGAGATTTTAAACTTTTTTATAATCTAAGATTGGTTTTAATAAGGATTTCACATGTAGGATGAAATCTTAAACTATTAGGACATAATGATGCTTGTACTTAAAAACATTAATTTCTTAGGATAAAGTTTATATCTAAGGGTGATTGTCTATAAATTAAACACTTGAACAAATCCCTAAACCTAGCTAACTTGGTTCCTAACCTTTGATAGAAATTCAAAATGAATTTAAAAATATAGAAATAAGATCTTATTTTAAAATAAAAAACTTTCCAAACAAAGGTAATTATAGTAATATTCACTCAAGCTATGGACACCTAGCTGGTAGTTGAACAAGGCCTTGAGTGGAGCTGGTATTGGGGTTATGGATGCTTGACTAGTAGTAGAGAAATTCCCAAGCCTTACTTGAGATAAATCATGGTTCTTAATGATTAAAGTCATGAACCTATAATTTGTTCTCTAAATCCTTTTGCAATTAATAAGTGGAATCAAAACACACACACATCATGATTGAGTTTTGATGTTTGATCTTAATTCTACATATGTAATATTTGTTCTAACCATGAATTGATATTAATAATTTTTATAATCAAATGGAATAATTAGATTAATTATTAGTCTAAACTAGAGTCTCTAAATTCTAACATATTGTTATGTTTCCCCCAGAAGTTGCCATTTGTTAAGGTCAACGTGAAGCTTGAACTATTCATAGGTTGTACACCAACCACCATTATTGGAGAAATTTTTTTGTATAGAGATATATAAGGACATTAATTTATACCCAAGATATTGAAGAAATGGTATAGGTAGGTCCTTCCACTCTAGGTAAGAGCATTTCCTTTGGAAATGATGGCTTCCTATTCTAATATGGAAATTCATTTGTTTTGAAATAATGTAATTATTACCAAGGCCATAATTTAGGGGACATGAATTAAAACATCATTTAATTCAATGTATAAGTAAATAGGGTAGTTGATGAGGTTGAGATAATGCCTCACATAATCTAATTGGATTCATACATCATTTAAATCCATGTTATTTATCTACACAAGGTCATAGTGAATCCATAGATTATGCCATACATTGACTTGGACTATGGTATCTTTGGGAGGATGAGATGTGAAGATGGGTTACTCAAATAAATGAACCAAGGTCTCTTCATGACCTTCATAGTAAAGCAGATATTTAAAAATTATTATGACCTTCCTTCCCCACAAATAGACTATAACCACAACTAAATTAGTAACTATTACAAGGTACACTCCCAAGAGAAGGTCTTGGCTACTGAGGCAATTGACCCAATAAGATACATTATCATGGATGACCAAGGGAACATTCCTACCCATTAATTTAAGAAAGGATTTAAAATTGTCCATGATCTCCTCAATAACATATTCAATAATCCACATATCAACTATGTAGACATAAAGACCCTTCCATTAACGTAGATCATCCTAGTGGATCAATAGATTCCCCCACTTAAGGAGATCATTATAAACAACTTGATATACATGATGAATGTTAATTTCAAGAATGGTTCCCCATTATTCATGGTAAGCTACCTATTGGATTCCATATGTACAACTACCCAACTAGGCCCAAATTCATGATCTCCTAAGCGAGATGATGTTATGACTTAGTTATTCTCTATAATACACATTTACGACTTTAGATGCAACATAAAGGTGATTATATAATATTTATACCCAACTATTTATAAATCAATCAATGAGTGTGAGATTCCAAGGCTTCGCGTAGAGGTTAGACAAAAAATAAAGGAAATGGGAAGCTATTGGCTATACCTAGATTTCATGGTCATTAGAGTAGAGGGAGTGATGGTATCTAATATTAGGTTACCAAGATATGTGCCTATGAAGATGGCCAAGGAAGAAATGGATTATCAAGACTCATTACAAGTTAGGGATAACTAAGATCATAAAGTGGTGTGATATCATTATGGTTACAAGGCATAGGGACTCATACCTATTGCCTAAGGATGATTTCAAACCTTAGGACCCAAAGGATGTCATTTCAAATCATCTCTTCAAGTTAGATAAATATGTGGTGATGGATTATAAAAAACAAAAAGAGGTACACAAATATATATATATATATACCATGACTGATGAGGTAGTCCTTAGGCATGTAGTTAGAAAGAATATTGAGCTAGAAATGAGGCTAGATAGGGAAAAGAAGGAAGATACTTTAAAGCCTTAGTCACCACCGACTCATGGGAGTATGTTTAATGTAGATTATAATTAGGGGAAAGAAGAAGAGGAAGAATACAATGTTCCTCTCAGTAAGAATAGGCCATGTAGACCTCCACTTATTCCCACTTTAAGTGGATAGAGCCTACCTCAAAGCTTTGATTAAGGAGGATCAAGTAGCCAACATGACCCTTCAAGGTCCTACATTCATCTCTACATCTACTATGGGAGCTACCCTAGATAGGCTAAGTCATCCCAATATTGATGTCATTAACCTTGAAGAATTGTATTAAGGCATTGAGATCTTAATGAAACAACTAAAGGCACTGGCTAGGAGAAATATAGAAAAGGTTTACAAGAGGAAGCAAGAGATGAAGACTACCATGAGAGGATTAGTTCCTCCTCCATCAGCTTCCCAAGAAATATAGATTCTAACAACATGTCATAGGCTCTAGATGTAAGGAATTACCAATTACCTCCTTTCCTAATCATAGTTATTTCTACTTCTACATTTACTTCCCCATTATCTTCAATAAGAACTTCTATTGTAGCTACCACCACCACTCAGTCATTAATATAGTGCTTCCTTTGGATTTTCCATTCTCCACTTCATTTCCCATACCAATACCAACATTTCATCTTCATAAAACACTAGTGGTAGCCATGTTATGGGTTCCACTCCTTCTTAGGTAACCACTACTAGTGCATCACTTGCCCTTAGCTCCCCTACATATACTAGGACATTAAGTTCCATCTTAAAATTATTCTCCTTTTATAATCCACTCAACATTATGACATCTAAAAATTTGAGTGTTCCTCCTAAGTTTCCTTCATTTGTCCTTGACATGGTCCCTACCAAATCCCTATTTGACACACTTGAGTAGCTACACCCAAAAAACTTGTGCATCCCTGATGTAGCTTTGGCCACTTCCTTAACCTAGGTACCTCTAATATATCCACCTCACACATTTACAACACCTACTATTACTCCAAATTTGTTTAGAGACATCATATAGGTAACAAGGTAGGAGAGGCATCAGTTTTTCCTCTCTACCCCCAAATTGGCATGAGGTTTGATATTGCCATAGGTTGATGAAGAGGGTGGTTAGAATATAGGTTTAACAACCATAGTTAAGCTCAATTGTGATCCATGAGAGTGAAGAGTCCCACTTCACTTTGAAAAGTAAGAGGAAGGTAAGCCCCATAAATTTGGAAGTATATGAAAAAGACCCTATGTCCTCAGTTCAAGATCAAGTATAATCCATAAGTTGAAAGGGTTAAAAGAGAAAACATTTCTAATAGTGCTAAACATAAATATAATTCAAATAATAAACATTGTTATCAATTTTTTCAACTTATATAAAGTCATGAAGGGGAGGCATGAAGATGGGACCCTAAAATCCAAGGTGGTCATTAAACTTAACAACAAAATTTCACTCTATGACCCCAAGTTTGCAAACTTGGCTAGAGTTGCATGAATCAATAAGTTCTCAGACCTTAAGGTTTTACCACTTGAGGATATCATTCCTACATAAATCATCCTGATAAATAAGAGAATATTATTAAAGAGATGGATAGGTCATGTCAATGATGCAATGACATCCTTAGAGGAAATTGAATTCAATATTTCCTTATTGCTAAAGGATGTCATGGTCACTAGGGTGACCAAACCTAGTGGCACCTTCATGGATGATCAAGAGTTCAAATCCTAGATGAAGGTGTTTTTTTTTTAAATTATAGTATGGCATAACTAGTGTAAAGACTAATATGAATGTGATGAATATTATGTAATTTGCCAATCAAAGGCTAGAAAAGGTAGAGGCAATTAAAGAAGCACAAGGCAAACATTTATGGAACATGGTAGGGTAATTCAGGAAATACCTAACTTGTTTTAGCCTTTGATATTGGACTTCACCAAGATATATCAAGATTACCTAGTGTGTGAAAAATTGTGGACAAAAGAAGAGGTAGATAATAAATAGAAGCAACAACAACAAACTAGCTAGCAGCCTCCCTTAGGGCTATGAGGAATATTCGGGTTCATTTTATAAATTTGAAATTAGAATATTCCATTGTAACACTTTACCACCTAGTTGTATCTGGGTGACTTTTTTGGGTGCACATAAACTTGTCTTAGGGATATTTGTGGCATATATATATATATATATATATATATATATATATATATATATATATATATATGGGTTTCCCCATCATTTGTAATAAAAAATAGTTGTTACAAAAGTTAATACAAAAGAGCCAAGAATTCAAAAGTCTATTTGAATTGCTTGATTATGTATTTATATAGTTTATGTTCCTCATGATTTTAGATGACAAATAGTTTCTTTTATGCAAGTTAATTTGGTGATAAAATTCAATATATGCATCTGTTAGCTTGATTTTAACACTAGGCTGACAATTTTACTAGTATACATACTTTATTTTCATCTTATTTGCAACTAAATGTGCTATGTAATTTATTGTGAATGAGTAAAATTAAAGAAATATATACTCTTAGATATATGTATTTATTTTTCATTAAATATTTAACTACATTAATTTATCTTTGAGTACTACACTGGGGTTGGGGAATGTTAGTTTCATGTGGTGTTGCCATAAAAGCAAGAAAAAATGGTGTCTTTGATCATTTGAAGCAAATTCTCTTTTCTACCTTATCCTATCTAACCTTGGATCTACCCATGACTCATTTTATATTAGTTTATGATATAAATATTAATTATTTATTTATATTTTGGGAAATAATTTGTAAATTCTAAGATAATTTCATAAAGATTATTAAGAAATATTGTCAATGTGTAATATATGTTGTCCCTACAACATGGTCTGCTTGCAAACTTTTAAGAGGTGACCATATCTCTACCATTTATAATATTTTAATTTTTAATTGATGTAATATTTAGATTTTTACTATTTTAATTTGAAGATATATGCATTCCCTCTCTACTATCTACATTTTTCCAGTATGATAGAGCTCAAACTATTCATAGGTTGCATGCCAACCATCATTGTTGGAGGTCAAAATTTGTAGAGAGACATAGAAGGATGTTTATTTCTACCTAAGATATTGAATAAATGTCATAGGTAGGTCCCTCCACTCTGGGTAAGAGCATTTTCTTCACAAATTATTACTTCTTATTCCAATATGGTAATTCAATTATTTTCAAAGACACAGAATTCATCCTCAAGGTCATAAACTTAGGGGACATGTATTACAGTAGAATTTACTTCAATGTATAAGTAGCTAGGGTAGTTGATGAATATAAGACAATGACTCACATAATCCAATTGGATTTTCACATCCTTTAAATCAATGTTTCCAATCTTCACAAGGGCAAAACGAAGCCATAGGTCATGACATGCATTGACCTAGTCTATGGTATCTTCGAGAGGATGAGATACAAATATGGGTTACTTAAATAAATTATCCAAGGGATATCAATCAAATTCATAGAAGTTATAATATTGGAAAAGTATTATGATCTTCCTTCCTTAAAAATAGATTATAACCAGAGTGAAAGTAACAACTAGTACAAGGTGCACTCCACAGAGAAGGTCTTGGCTTCCTAGGCAATTGACCCAATATGAGTCGTTCTCATGGATGACCAAGGGAAAATATCTATCCATAAATTCATGAAAGTATTTAGGTTTATACTTTATCTCCTTAATGGGGTATTCAACAATCCACATATTAGCTACATAGACATAAGGACCCTTTCATTACTACAGATCATCCTAGAGGATTCATAGATTCCCCCACTTAGGGATATTATTAGCAAAAAATTGATGTATGTTATGAATGGCACTTAAATGAATGGTTCCCTATTATTCATGATGAGATACCTATTGGTTTCAATTTTCATAACTACCCAACTAGGCCTAAATTCATGGTCTCCTGAGCAAGATGAAGTCATGACCTAGTTAGTCTCTACAATGCACATTCACCACTTTAGATGTAACATAAAGGTGATTACAAAAGATTTCTAACCAATTATCTATAAATCAATCACTAAGTTTGAGATCCATATGGTTCCCCCAAAGGTTATAAAAACACTAAAGGAAATGGGAATGTACTAGCTATAACCATATTACACAGTCATTAGAGTAGAGGGAGTGATGGTAGTTCCTCTCAGGTTGCCAAGATATGTGCCTGTGAATATGATTAAAGAAGAAATGGCTTATAAATTAATACATGGATTTGATGGAATATTTAAAAAAAAAGAATATAGTCCCCCACAAGACTCCTTACAAGTTGGGGAGGACTAAGATCATAAAGTGGTATGATATCATTATGGCTGCAAGGCATAAGGAATCATAACTATTGCCTAAGGATGATTTAAAAGCTTAGGACACAAATTATGTCATTAAAAAGAACTTATTAAAGTTTAATAAATATGTGGTGATGGAGTATAGGCACCAAGAAGATATGTATGAATGGATATAAAAGTATTCCATGAATGATGAGGTAGTCCTCATGAATGCAGCCAAAAAGAATATTGAGATACAAATGGGGCCAGATAGGGAAAAGAATAAGTAAGATATTATAAAACCTCAATTGCCACTAACCCATGGGAGAATGTGTGATTAAAATTATGAGGGGAAAGAAGAATATGAAGAAGACAACATTCCTCTCATTAATAATAGGCCATGCAGACCTCCACTTATTCCTAGTTCAAGTGAAAAGATCCTATGTCTAAGCTTTGAATGAGGAGGATCAAATAGAGAAAATGACCCCTCCCCAGGTTCTATATTCATCTATGCATCTTCTATGTGAGATACCATATAGAGCCTAGGCCATCTTGATCCTAATGTCCTTGACCTTGAAGAATTACACCAAGGCATTGAGATTTCAATAGTAAAACTATAGACACTAATTAGGAGAAATATAGAAAAGGTTTACAATAGGATGAAATATCCCAAGACTACCATGAGAGGAGCATTACATCCTCCATAATCTTTTTAAGTAACTATAGAGTCTAAAAGCATATCCCAGGCTCCCAATGTAAGTACTTTCCCATTGCCTCATTTCCTAATTAAAACTACTTCTGATTTTACTTATGTATTTACTTACCTATTATCTTCAATAATCACTTCCACTTCAACTACCACCACCATTAAATCCTCAATAGACACTAACATGAACCAATATAGTGATTTTTTTGGATTCACTATTACCAATCCCCACTTCATTTCCCTTGCCACTGCCAACCATTCCCCACTTAATTTCCCTTACCACTACCAAGATTTCATCTTCATCAACCTCCCAAATAACTAGTGTTAGCTAGGCTATGGGTTCCACTCCTTCTTAGGTAGCCACTACTATTACATCATTTGCCCTTGGCTCCCCTACATCTACTAGGTCATTAAGGTTCATCTCAAAATTATTCCCACCTTCAAAATCCACTCAACATTACCACATATGAAAAGTTAAGTGTGACTCTTAAGTTACCTTTATTTATCCTTGAAATGAGCCTTGTTAAATCGTTATATGACATGTTTGGGAAGCTATACCCAACAATATTGTGCATCCATACTACAACTTTAGCCTCTTTCTCAACATAGGTACTTCCACTGCAACCACCTCTCACACAACTAAAACATATTGCTTCCACAAATTGGGTTAGAGACATCATCTAGGAAACAAGGTAGGAGGGGCCTCATGTAGTCCTCTCCACCCCCCAAATTGGCATGAGGTTTGATGTTTCCATATGCATGATGAAGAGGGTGGTTAGAAGATAGGTTGAGTAGACATAGTCAAGCTCATTTGTGATCTATGAGAGTGAAGATTACCTCTTCACTTTGACAAGGAAGAGTAAGGAAATCCATATATATGTGGAATAATATGTAGAGGATCATGTGTCTTCAATTTAATCTCAAACATAATCCATAATTACCTTGATGAAGGGGATGTAATAAGAGTTGAAAAGGTTAAAGGAGCAAGCATTGGCAACAGTGATAAAAGTCACTATAATTCAAATAATAAATGTTGTTATCAATGTTTTTAACTTATATAAACTAATGAATATGGAACCCTATAATCTAAGGTGGTCATTAAACTTAACAAGAAGCTTTTACTCTATGATGCCAAGTTGGCAAACTTGGCTAGAGTTGTAAGAAGAAATAAGTTCCTAGACCTCAAGGTTTTGCCACTTGAGGATATCATTCCTACATAAACCATCCTGATGAAAAAGAGAAGAATATTAAATATATGGCTAGATCAGGTCAAGGATGCAACTACATGCTTAGAGAAAATTGAATTCAATATTACCTTGTTGCTAAAGGATGCCATGGTCACTAGGGTGACCAAAATTGATGGCACCTTGATGGATGATTAAGAGTTTAGAGCCTAATGAAGGTTTTTTCACTAAATTACAATAAGACATATCTAGTGCAAAGACTATTATCAAGGTGATCAATATTGTGGCATTTACCAATCAAAGGCTAGAAAAGGTAGAGGTAATTAAAGTAGTACTAAGGCCAATACTTGTAAAACATGGTAGCTTAATTAAGCAAATACCTAGTTTTTTTGTCTTATGATCTTGGAATTCACCCAGATAGATCAATATTACTTTATGTGCACACAAGTGTGGAAAAATGATGTGGCAGATAATAAATATAAATAATAGCAACAAGCTATCCAACAACCCCCTTCAGGGTCATGAAGAATATTCGAGTTCATTTTGTAAATTAAAAATTAAAATATTCCATTGTAACACTTTGGTCACCTGGTTATATTTGGGCACATTTTTTGGGCTCACGTAAACTTGTCTTAGGCATCTTTGTGCTTATATATAGGGGTTTCCCCCTCATTTGTAATCAGAAACAATAGTTACAAGAATTAATACAAAAGAGCCAAGAATTTAGAAGTTTGTTTAAACTAATTGATTGTGTATTTCTATAGTTTATATTCCTAAGGCTTTTAGAAGACTAATAGTTTATTTTATATAAACTAATTTGATGATAACATTCAATATATGCATATGTTAGCTTGATTTTAACACTAGTCTAATAATTCTACTAGTATACATGCTCTATTTTCATCTTATATGCAATTAAATGTGCTATGCATTTTCCTTTGAATAAGTATTCTTTATGCAATGTATGCTCTTATATATATATACATTTATTTTCCACTAAAGCTTCAAATTCATTCATTTATCTTTGAGTACTATGATAGGGTTGGTGAATGTTAGTTTCATGTGTTGTTTCCATAAAATCAAGAAGAATTGGTGCATTTTATCATCTAAAGCAAATTATCTTTTCTATCTTACCCTAACTAACCTTGGATCTACCCATGACTCATTTTATATTATTTCATGATGTAAATATTCATTATTTGTTTATATTTTAGGCAATAATTGGCAAAGTCTAAGACAATTTCATAGAGATTAGAAAGTAGTGTCACTATGTAATAACTGTTGTCCTAATAGTAGGGTCTACTTACAAACTTCTAAGTGGTGACCATATCTATAGTAGTTTTTCTATTTACAGTAGTAATTATGTTAACAACTCAAGCCCTGAGTCTTCCAATACTTAAAATTGAGTTTCTTACTTTCCCCCCATTTCGTAGTGACACATGGAGCACATTAGGTGCATCAACACAAGCAATTGTCAATTTAGAAAATTTCATTTCAAATTTTAAAAGTTCAAACAATGTTTGAAATGTTAAAATTTAAGTTTTGAATGAATGAAATAAATACTTCATGTGTTTTACAAGGTTTTCCAAATTAGAAGGTTCCTTACATGATTGAAGTATACATATCAAATACAATGTGTGTCTTACACAATAAGGTATGGTTTTCTTTTAATCTAGTAATTTCATATTTTGATTAAATTGGTGGAGGGGTGGGGGGCTTTAGTAATATAAATTTGGTCATGAATAGTCAATCATACCTATTATATCCTTATTTACCTTTAATTGACATATGTATTTAATTGACACATATTTTTCAAATTTTACCTATCCTAAACATATTTGGAGACATACTTTCATTATAATCCCATCTATTGTCACCTATAGAAATGATATTTTTTTTGAAAATTTTTTATGCATCTATATACTATTACATAAACCCTAAACTCAATACCTTTCCTTGAGGGAAATGAAATCCCAATATTCCCCACCCTATCTATTGGTCCCATCCTTCCCTCAATCTAGTAAAAATTAAAAAAATGAAATTATCCTTAAGGTCGGCCTTTAGTTTTATAAATTCTCTAATGAGTCCTTTTCCCTCTTGCATAAAAATAAAATCACTTTAATTAATCCATTACAAATATATTGGAAATATTATCAATTATATTATAAAAGCTTATTTGCATAAGTTCACACTGAAAAAAAGTACCCTATTATTCCCAAATTAGTTTCCAAGCATTTCAATCAGTAACGAGCCAAATATGAATTTAGTTTTATGTTTCCCTAGCTAAGAATGATCAAGTATTCAATCCAAAACTAGATGCATTCATTTAGTGAAAGGATCATTTCACAACTCACTTAGGTGGGAGAGCTAGATGGATTTTTTATCCCTCTTAGGAATATTGGTATGTAGGAAGTGGTTAGTACATAGAGGTTTTAAGTATTATCACAACTCCAACCACTAACCCATTTTTAATTCTTCACATGTATTTATCTCCTTGTGGAATAAATCTAGGTTTTGTAAATTCAATAAGGCATATAAATGTCTTCACAAAGTTTTTAAAGATTAAATTAGTGTAAAAATACCTAACTATCAACATCGCACCATATTTTTCCAAAAGTTTTAGCTTTATGAAAAAAAACATAATAGACCAATAAGGTCAATAGTGGTAGTCACTATTGTAGTTTATTTTTCATTCACATTTGCCAAAACACTTAGGCATATATTCTAGCAACTTTTTTGATTTTCTACATTCTATATGTTCGTGAATTCTATTTCTATGTCATTTGATGATCTAAAAAGCTAAGTTCATCTCTATTTTTCATAGTTTGCTCTAGATTTTTTATTTTTCACTTTGTCTATTTTAGTAATTTATCTTCAATTTGTTTTTTAAAATTGTATTTACAACACCATTCATTATTATATTTAATTTATCTAATTAGGATTGATATTTATATATTAATTTAAAATAAAAAATATTTGGTGAACCCATCTATTGTTGAAATATCATATAACCCTAATTTTTTGTTAGGATTACAACCTCCTATAGTTTCTAATTTTATTCAATCTATTTCATGTTTATTTCTCACAATAATTTGGTTGTAAAAGCTAAATTGCAAACATCCTCAATGAAAAACTTCATTGAATCAAGCATTACTTATGAACATATTTTTCCAATGCTATCATTCTTTATCAAAGATTCAAAGGTAATCCCAAATGTTGTCAAATTCTCATCATTTCAATATTAAATCATAGATGCTACCAATCACTAATAGAATATAAAGAGTATCCATGACACCTTTCATTGCTCTACCTAGACTCCAAAGTTCTAATAGTTATCATCTTGCTCCCATTATTTGACCATGGCTTATTTTGGGTATCTTGGTCCATGATGTTAATAGTAAATGAGGTAGGATAGAACATTAGGGAGGTATTTAACATATTCCTCCTCAACCTCATCCTCCTTGCACATGACAAGAAAATCAAACCAAAGGATGTGAATTATTGATCAATTAAAGAATAGTACTATAAAACTTATAATTTTGGACTTATTAAATACGTCATTATCCTAAAAGGATATTATTTATGATACATTAAGGGACAATGTTATTTATAGTGATATACAATTCGTCATTTTTCATTCAATCATCAATTCCTTCCAAGATGCAAACACAAGAATTACTTTTTGTAATGAATAATTACTAGACCAAGATATAATCATGAAAAATCCTAAATCCTAAATCAATCACTGAATAAAAATTGAAACCTATAAGGTTAGAACCTTAATGAAAACCTAGTGTTATATAGTGTGTGAACATTAAATGGGTTCATAAAGTGATACACATACAATAATTTTTTTGGTGTTATTGGAAAATAAACTCATTACATTAGCAACTACTATACATTGATGAACAACACATTTTATATATAAAGAAGGTAAGTAGATTTTTTTATTATCATATAATCATAAGATATGATACAAAACATTGTATTACATTACAATAAATTTTTTAAAAAGTATGAAAAAAATCAGCCAATTTTTTATACTATAGAATTTAACAAGTATTATCTACAATTGTAGTAATAAAAAAACATCCTCACCTAAATGATTTAAAAATCACAATATTCATGAATAGATATTATTTTTTAAGCATTATCATATTGACACTAAATAAAAGGAAACTCATTGTAACATGAGAGGATTATCACAAATTGCATATAGTATCAAATACTTGCATCATAATAAACATTGGAGATAATCCTTATAATACATTATATTTATAATTTCTTGTGGTACCAAAGGTACCTTACAAAATTTTGGGCCATCTCCCATACATATTGAAAACCCATTACATTCAAAACATTATGGTTACAATAAATGCAAGCCACAATAGATCCTAATAAATAAGGCACTACATTGTCATATAAAGGAGATTAGTTCAAATACAACATGATAGTGATAATGATATACCAATAGATGAAAAATAAGAGTATTCTATGTACATAAATTATTACCAAATATTTTATCATGATGAATATGATTTATTCAATGAACCTTGATTACTACATTCTTACAAGCATATTTAAAATAATAAAAATATGATTGTACATAGTTTTTGATTATTTCATCTTCTTCCATATGTGGCATTTGTGATCATTTGATCCATTCTTCCATGATCTTGGATTTAATTATATTTTTATCCTCTTAAAACTTCATTTTTATCATATGTATCTAGACAATCACAAAAATGATCAAATATTTAAAAAAATTTACATTTAATTATCTAATTTTACAAATTTTCATCAATTTTTTTATCATCTAATTATTGACCAAATTTGACCTTGTAGGTCAAATTGGGACTCCTATAGGTAAAAAATTGATCTTTAAGTGTTTTTAGGGGTCTATTATTATGTCATATGGTGTATTATAAGTATTTTGATGTCATTTCATATCATTTTAGCCTTGGATTTAGTTATTTTAATCCTTATATCTTTTTAAGCCATTTAAAGGTCATAAAAGGAGAATTTAATGACTTGCACGACCTCCTAAAGTAATTTGAAAGATATCAAAATGTGATGTCATGTGACATGTATCATATTATGCCTTAATCAACTATTTCTAACTGAAAGGAGGTAGGTTCTTCAGAAGAAAGAGCAGTTTTCTTTAAAAAAGTAAGAGTTTGGCACTTGTATAGTCCATAAGGGGGTGTGACACATGGGAGAAGGTTGTGAGATGACTTTTCAGCTTATTTAGACTCATTTCCACCCTTAACATACTCTAGACATGACAAATTTGAGCTAAAACCATTCTTCTCCTTCATTTCCTTTTTAGACATGCAAAACCAGTCTATGAGTTTGTGTTTAGTATGGCCAATTGAAGAGGTTTCAGGGAAAATGCTCTTGGGGGTGTCTTCTACACTCAATTAGCTTCTATTTTATGTTTAGTTGTAGAAGAGTGGTGGCTTGTGATTTATGAACCATTCTTATGATGTTAGTCTATCTAATTTTTTTGCCAATCTGTTGATTCGAAAGATTTTTTTATGGTAAAAAAAATGTGGAAAATACAATTATCATAGTGGAAAGTTGACACATTGAAAAAATATAAAGAGTTGATAGAATTACTTTTTTTATTGAAATTATTTTGATATGTTGGTAATAGATGTTGTGTTGCAGATGTGGGACTAAATCAACCATTTACCCACATTACCTTGTAACCATTTACCATCCAATTTTACCAATATTGTCATAATTCTATTAAGCCACCAAGATATCCCACAAATCCAATTAATTTCCCAGTGTAATTCTTCTATTTTCTCATTTCCAAAATAATCTTAATATCTTATTTAAAAAAACCATGATATATTATATCTAAATTTAATTAAATCTTAATTTATTTAATATCCTATTATTTTGGTTTTCTATACCATTAAATATTATTAAACCCAAATCTCAAAATTAAATTCATTCCCACTCCCATGTGGAAAATTAAGAGTTTTTATTTTCATATGGGATATCATTTTAAAAAAAACCTTTATACCATTTATATTTTTTCCACGTGGAAATTCCTTATACTTTGAATTGGGGGTGCGTGGGATGGGGGGATATGTTACGTTTTATTAAAACTAAAGTTCCAAACTTTAATAATAATAATAATAATAATTTTAACGTCCACGAGACTAAAAATAGCCTATGGGACAGCAAGACAACTCAAGCAGATTTAAGTAGCACTGTTCGCTTCTTGTGTAGGCTGATGATGAGCCCCCCTAATTGCTCAATGTGCTCTTCATTGAATAGGTTATGCCAAGAACTATCACATATAGTATCTGCAAATTTATCTCTGCTATCTTTGTAGGCCTCACATTCTAGAATAAAGTGCTGTTCAGTTTCCACTTTCCCAGAATTGCAAAATCTGCAAATTCTCTCTTCCCAAGCCTCCTTTGGCTTCTTCCAACGCCCGGTCTCACAAAGAAGCTGGTGAGAGTTGGTTCTCAACTGAGCAATAAGAATTTTAGCCCTCCAAGAAATGTTGGCTCCTATGTACGCTTTTTGGAGTTGATCACAAGTGGGGTTGAACTCATTTATATAATATAGTTTCTTCCTCCCGATCTCACTTCCCCAATTTCTCTTGTAAAATTTCTCCATAACAAAGACTTTTATTTATTTATTATTTGTGGGGCACATATTGAATTGAATATTCCATTTACTCATCCATGTGATGTTTTGTTGCATCCATGTCCTTTTTCGCTTACATAGTGTATCACTAAAAATCTCCCTACATGTTTTTTCTTTAATACCACATGGAGCTTTGGATGGGTGGTGAGTTTGGTAAAGTGGGAGATGTTTTAATTATTTTTATCCTCATAAATGTTATCCGTTTAACATACATGCTTGCCTTTCCCATGTGGAATCTTCACTTATACTTTGGATGCGGTGGTTTGATTATATTAATGTCTCCAAATCCTATTTTGTTACTTTAAACAAACTTTATAATGGTTGGCGTTTATAATGGAAGTCTACAGTTTTGTTGGTAGTTTTTGGAAAGCATGGTCAACAGATTTTGTTGTTAGTTTTTTTTTAAAGCACTATTATTAAATGGATGTGTTGGTTTTTGTGAAGCGATTTGTTAAATAAAATATGACATTTTAACTTCCTTTTAATTATAGGATTTTTATTCATTTATTAAATGCATGTAGTTTATTCAAAGTTTAATCGTACATTGCGTAGAAATAGAAAGTTATTAGCTAACATTAGTTATATGAGAAATTTTAAATATTGAGGATTATTATTATTATTATTCAAGGAGCTTATAGAGAGAAGACATCTTATAGAAAGCAGGTATTTTATAGAGAGTGGGTAGACAACATAGATGGACATGGTACTTATTTTTTGATAGAGAATGAATGTTATCAATAATTTCAAGTATGGACGGTCCATACAAATGAAGGTCTACTTTGCTTGAAGAACATAGGTTATTTAATTCATGATAACTCCTTGAAGAAATAGTTTGAATCTTGTCCCCACTTAGTGCGAGTGCACAAGTATTTTATTAATTTTCAAAAAACCAAGTACATAAGGGTGCCTTTACTCCGTTAACCATTTTACATTGCAAACATAGATTATATAGATTTTACCCATGACCGGTAAAACCAACTAATCCTATAACCAACTATTTATGGGAAAATAACCTGTAAGGTAGTTCTAATTAATAAACACAAAACATGAAAACTACATAAAACTAAAACTAAGTAACTTTATTTTATGGGGGTGTCTTTAATAAAAAGATGCATGCCCCATTAACAATTATTATTTATTAACCTACCAAAAATTTAACCTAATGTTAAGACTTTGGAACAAGTCCTAACAAACCCCCCTATGATCCAAAGTCAGGTTTTTGGACACATACCAAGCATTTTTCTAAATTTGTCAAATTTGATTATATCAAGGGGTTTTGTGAAGACGTCAGCAGTCTGATTGGCATTTGGGCAATATATTGGATCAAGATCTTTCTTTTCCACCAGCATTCGTAGATAATGGTATTTGACATCCATATGTTTTGTTTTGGCATGAAACACATGATTCTTGGACATCTTGATTGCACTTTGATTATCAATGTATAACTATGTAGGAGCAAACTGAGAAACCTAAAGATCTTCAAGAATATGACACAGGTAAACAATTTCTCTGGAAGCATCCCATGCTGTAATATACTCTAATTCTGTTGATGAATTTTCCACTATATCATGCTTCTTACAACACCAAGAAATGGCTGCTAAACCCATATGCATAGTGTATCCTATGGTTGACACTCTGTCATCCACACATCTGCCAAAATCTACATCATAATATTCAACAAGTTTGAAGTTCTTGTTGTAGTGGTATTTAAGGCCATATGTTTTCATTCCCTAAAGGTAACGAAGTACTCATTTTGCTGCATGCTAATGAATTTCTCTAGGCTCATGCATAAACCTAGATAAAATTCCAACTGAAAATGAAATATTGGGCCTGGTAGTCATCAAGTATATCAATCCTCCCACCAATTGTCTGTATGTGGTGCCATCAAAAAAGGCACTGCTATCATCCTTAAAAAATTTCAAGTTACTTTCCATGGGAGTGAGGGAAGGTTTGTGAAACATATCTAATAACTCAGAAATATACTTAATTTGTGAAATGAAAATACTATGCTCTTTCTGAGTTACCTCTATACCTAGATAGTAGTGAAGAAGTCCAAGATCTGTCATCTCAAACCCATCTTTTAATTCTTTCTTCACGGTCTTGTTATGGTTTTCATCATTACTTGTGATAAACAAGTCATCGACATAGATAACAAGTATTACCATTTTCTTACCCTACACTCAAAAATAGAGAGTATCATCAAATTCACTGTAATGAAAACCAATGGATTTCAAGTATGAATAAATTTTCTCATACCAAGCCATAGGTGCCTATTTGAGCTCATACAAAGCTTTTATCAATTTACACACTTTGTGTTTGACACCCACCTATTTAAAACCTTGAGGTTGTTTCATATATACTTCTTCCTATAAATCACCATTTAAAAAAGAACTTTTAACATCTAATTGATGTACTTTCCAACCATTTTGTGTTGCTAAGGCAAGTACCATACAAATAGTGTGCCATTTATCAGTTGGTGCAAATGTTTCCTCATAGTCAATACCTTCTTGTTGGACATATCCTTTTACAACAAGTCTTACCTTATGTTTATCAATAGAGCCATCTAATTTATACTTATTCCTATAAACCCATCTACATCTGATGGGTTTAACATGTGGAGGAGGATCAACTAAAATCCATGTATTATTGCTAAGTATGGTATCATACTCACTTTTCATTGCCTATTTCCAAACATGTTTAGTAGATGCCTCCTCAAAAGTGGATGGCTTAGAGGAAGAAGTAGTAAAAACCATAACATAGTTCACATGTTTTTGAGAATTCTTGGGCCCTGTTAAACCAACTTCATTTGCTTTCAAGTTATAAAAATTACTTTGAGCCCATTTTGGATACTTAGTCAAATTATTCAAATCAGGGACTTCAAAATTCTCATTATGTGCATCATTCGAAGGGGGACTTAGAGAATTTTCAACAATTTATAAGTCATCAACCTATGAAATTGTAGATGGAGAGAAAAGTGAAGAAATTTGAGTCTCATACCATAACTTCAAAGAGTTATGCCCATTATTCAAACCCTTATCTCTTTTTGTATTTTTCCTCTCTAATCTATCAAGTTGAGAAGCAATCTCTGCAATGTTTAGAGTCCAAAACTCATCAAATATTACATCTTGACTTACTATGAATTTGCCTGTATCTAATGCAAGCAAATGAACCCCCTTTTTATCTTCAGAATAATTAAGAAAGATGCATTTTTGAGTTTGTGGTTCCAACTTAGTTCAGTGTTTAATAGGAACCAAAGCAAAATAAAGACATCCAAACACTTTCAAGTGTTTAAATTTTGGTTTAAACCCATACCATGCCTCATATGGAGTTTGTCCCAAAAGTACAACTATGGGGGACCTATTTCTCAAATACACTATAGTACCAATGGCTTCTACCCAAAACTTATCATCAAGTTGTTTATAGTGCAACATGGCACGTGTTGTGCCCTCTAAAATTCTATTCATCCATTTAGATAATACATTTTGCTATGGAGTATAAGCATTACTATATTGTTGATGAATGCCATGTTCTCAACAATAATCTAAAAATTCATTTGAGGTATACTCACCTCCATTATCTGAATGAAGAGTGACCAAATTTGACCCTGTTTCTTTTTCAACTAAGTGTAACCAATCAACAAACTTAGCAAAAACTTCAAATTTATTTTTCATAAAAAATACCCAAGTCATCCAAGAAAAGTCATCAATAAACAAGACAAACTATCTACACCCACCAATGGATGATTTTTTCATGTCACATACATCACTATGAACTAACTACAAACACCTGTTAGCTCTCCAGGATGACTGTTTAGGAAAATTTTCCCAATTTTGTTTGCCCAAAACACATGACTCACAAAGAATACTATCTTTGCAAAAAGTGGGCAACCCATTCACCACACCATATCTCTACAAATACACTAAAGAGTGGATATTCAAATGTCCATAACGGAGATACCATAATCACTATGTAGACATAGTACTTGTACCTGTGTCAACAACTACCACAAGTTCTATAGTGGGAGGAAGTACTTTATAATGCAATCTAACCAAGTTTCCATCTTCATATCCTATATACATTGTTTTATAATCAACTTTCACTGAATTGATGTAAATGAGCCCATTTTCAAGCACAATTTGATAACCTTTATTTTGAATAGTTACAAAGAAAGTAAGTGTTTCTTTAATTTTGGAACATACCAAACATCGTCCAAGTATTTTATTGACCCATTAGAAAGCAGAATCCGAATAGATCCAAGTCCTAGTGGTGTATACATAGACTTATTTGCTAAGGCAACTGGAGAGAGAGAAGATTCCTTCAAAGACCAAAATAAATCTCTCCTAAATGTCATGTGTTTGGTTGCTCCTATGTCTAAAACCCATACATCTATGAGCTCATCTCTAGCCTCATATTCAATATAATCAATGTGTGCCAAAGTAGTGAATGTAGATTCATGGGCAACATTACTGGACTCATCATATTCATGATCGGCATACTGAGTAGAGTTAGACTTAGTCATTTTTGGTGGCCTATAAATTTTATCAAAAGGAATCCTACATTGTGAGGCAATGTGACCAAATTTTCCACATCTATGACACTGATTGTTTGATCTACCTGACCTCTGCCCCTATATGAGTTGTGACCACGTCCTTGATGACTTATTTCATGTGATTGGTTAGATTGTTGGTTATTTGAATAAACCCTAACTTTTTTTTGATATCTTCCTCCTCTGTAACCTTGACCCCCTCTATAACTATTTCCTCTATTATTTTGATGCCCATATGAAGATCAACTAGGCTTTGATTCCAAAATATGGGCTTCTTGATATTTATTGGATTTTTTGGGTAGAGAGAGGTCATGTTGGATGAGAAACTCAACCAACTTATCAAAGGTGATGCCTATGATCTTTTCAGAGACATGAAGAAACATTTCAACAAAATTTCTATAAGACCTAGGTAGTCCTTTCAAAGCAACAGTGACTATGAGGTCATCATCTAGTTTTCCAAACCTAGCCTTAGGGTACTCAGTAGTGATATTTTTCAACTTAGACATATATTCTCCCATATCCCCATCTTCATCTAATGACAAAGTAAACAACTGCATATGAATATCTATCTTCTTATGCTTAGGTTTCTTATCATACAAATCTGACAATATTTTCTATGTAGTGTAACTATGAGGAGAATTTTCAATATGAACATAAGTATCACGAGTACAACAACATTTTATCAGAGCTAAGGCTTTAAAATCACGTAAATTGAATACATGTAATTTAGTCTATTTTGTTGGAAATGTGAGATTTTCATTCTTGACGATATATCTCTCATAACTCATTAAAAATTAGTGAAGCCTCCATCAATTGTTTCCAATCAGAATAATTAGAAATTATTAATTTATCACCATCTGAAAGCAAGTTTTGAGTTTTTGGAATATTGAAATAAAATAAAATGCAATAGAAAAAATTGTGACAAAATGCAAAAGAGATGAAACAAATATCACACGCACTGCACAAGACATTGCTTCTATATATTTTTTCACTTAACCTCTACGTAAAGAAAAAAAGAAAAAATAAGAAAATTTGATGGATTTTGCACTTAACCTCACCAAAAATCAATTAATTACACCTTTATTTCAACAAATTACATCCTTATTCCACCAATTACACCCTTATATCACCACAACAATGTAAAATAAATAGAATTTAATTCACCATTTTCAATTTTTTAAACAACACAGTATAATAAGTATGCATTTCACAACTTTAAAGTTATACAAAAAGCTATTTAAAAGGTAATATTCCTTTTTAAAAAAGTTATATTCTAAAAAAAAACTTTTTCCAAAAAGAAGGGATTTGAACGCTTGACCTCCTTTGAAAGCTTCTTACAAAATAAATTTAACCAATTGCTCTAAGAGCACTTTCAGAATATAATACTCAAAAACTTGTACTTATGCTAGATTTTGTCTATGAGGGAATTTCTTTTTACATATATGTAAATAGATCCAAAAATTTCTCCTTTTTAATCTTCTCAGCCAAGTTTTCTCATGTGGGGCCATATAATGCAAATATTTGATATCCAAACTTTAGAAACTGCAAAAAAATATTTCTTTTAGTTTTATCACTATGCCATTTTTGCCTGAGATGCTATGGCAACCCCTGCAACTATTTTTTACACATGTTCTCTCTCCATGTGGCCGTACAAATCCATACAAGCAGTGTAAAATATATTTTGGCTGAGTTTTAGCAAATTTTTAATGTTTTTATTTTTGGAAATGGATTCAAATTGCAGCCAGGGCATTGGAAGGTCATACCATTGGCCGTACAAGTCCAAAAAATGCCAGATTTTCCTTTGAGGATGAAAAATAGGGGTTTTAACAAGATTTACAAGTGTTTTTAGATTCAAGAGGGCTGAGAATGAATGCAATCAACAATGGTAGTCATGGATGAAAAATACAGAGGTTTTCAAAATGCAACCAGGGCATAAAAGTTCTTTTTTGCCAAAGAAAATAATGAATCTAATAACATTTAAATGCTAAAAAACTCATTTTTAATGCTAGATGAGGAGTTTGAATACAAAAAAATGGAGTATGAATGGCCAAACTGACCATATGGTGGTATATGAAAAATACATAGGTTTAAATGCAAAAAATAATTGAAAAATTAAAATAATTTAATAATTTTTCAAAATTTTGACTTACATTTAAACCAATAAAATATTTTCTTAATATGACATACCTTATTTCATGGCATTTTATTTCTCATGAATTTGACTTTTCACCTTGCCTTCCTTTCAAATTTACCAATGCTTTCAAAATTCACCGTGTTGGACAAAACCATGCTCTGATACCACTAATAACTCCTTGAAGAAATAGTTTGAACCTTGTCCCTGCTTAGTGCGAGTGCACAAGTATTTTATTAATTTTTAAAAAACCAAGTACATAATGGTGCTTTTACTCCATTAACCCTTTTACATTGCAAACATAAATTATATAGATTTTACACATAACCTGTAAAACTAACTAATCCTATAACCAACTATTTACAAGAAAACAACTTGTAAGGTAGTTCTAATTAATAAACATAAAACATGAAAACTACCTAAAACTAAAACTAAGTAACTTTATTTTATGAGGGTGTCTTTAATAAAAATATGCATGTCCCATTAACAATTATTATTTATTAACCTGCCAAAAATCTAACCTAATGTTAAGACTTTGGAACAAGTCTTAACAATTCAATGAATTGACCATGTTTTAATTTTGCTTATTCTTGAAGCTTCTCATCCTATATAAATTACAGAGATTTGTAAGCAAGTGATATTTTTATAAATACTTTTCGAGTATTATTTCCTCATGTTAAGAGAATCAACTAGCCCATTTAGGAGAGCTATAAGCATTTGTAGGTATTTGTTTAGGTGAAGAAAAGAATATTTACATGCTATAGAGGAGTTCTTCATCTCACACCTAGCTACAAGCTTTATTAATCCATATAGGGACATAAGTTTTAAATTCTATATTTACATTTTGTTTATATGGAATGGTTCAAATGAAGCTAGGGGTGTAGCCAATTGGAGAACCTTGTAAATAATCTCGTCTCTTTTTTTTTTCAATTTTCTAGTATTTCATTAGTTTTGAACTATTCATTAATATTTGAAATTAATTATGGGATTTTGGATAAGAGACTATTTGAAAGGATAAAAAATACAAATGGAATGTTTAATCAAAACAATAAAGTTAGAATATTTTACAAAACACTCATATTCAAAATTGTTCAAACAATTTACATTCAGATTTAAAAGTCATTTCCTTCTAATTAAATTTTGGAAAATGACTTATGATTTTTAAAAAAAAAAACCATTTTGAATAAAATAGTATTTATTATCAGAGGCTAATTACTATGCATGGATCATTTTGAAAACAAAAGTTTTGATTTAGAAAAGAGTTTTCATAGTTTTCATTCACTCATATTCATTTCTAGAACAATAAATCCATTTTCTATTTGTTTTAATTAGAAAATTGACAATTTTACATGTAATTCTATTTAATATTGAGGAATTGAGAATTTTAGTATCTAATTATTAAAAAATGTTTGATTTATTGAAAAGGTAAACCTAGTTTTTGGATCATCTATGCACTCTTTATGTTTTGCTCTAATTTGGAAAAGTCCCTACAATCCAGTTGGTGATGTTGATTCTATATTATGTTGACTCTCTACTCAAATTCTCTCCATGTTTAGTTTAGTTTTTTGAGGTGTTTTTATGAACAAATCATATTAGGTTTGTAGATTAATCTCATCTAAAGATAATAGGCATGTTTCCACCATTTTTAGTATCTTCATGCTTTGATAGTGGCTTTAGAAGATGCTAAAAGGTTCATTATCATGTTTCCATTATCCTTGTTTGTTCCCTCACCTTTGAATCTCATCTCCAAATTAATACTCTATGAGGGTGCAGTCATAAAGTGCCATACAATCAATTCCCATATGACTGATATGCATAGTTAGCTAAGTGAGCTATGAAAAGCTATGAGACACATATATGGATTTTTGGTATAAGTCCTAAAATATCGAATAAATTATCATATCAGAATCAATTAGGTTAATCCCTTTCATTAGCATAATGAAGACTATGACAACAAATCACTCAACCACCATTGCTTAGTCTATAACTCAAAATGCACCTATAAGTGCCCTTAAGGAGGATGTCAAGTTGGAAAGAAGTATCTGAGATGAAAAGGTCCTTGATGACTAAGAGAGTCTATTTACAATGTTTGAGAAGAGTCTAAACTCATAAAAGGTCAAAAAAAATGCACATTTTCCACATTCATCCTCACTATCTAAATGTGAAAATGCCCATCTACAGGTGGCACCATAGAGCTATAAAGGCACTTGTATGGAGAAGTTTGGTGAAACCCTCCTTAGGGTCTTGGTATGATGAAAAGACCATGGTAGACCTATTTGAAATGATAGATTTCTAGGCAAGGTTAAATGCCACTTTCAATGGCAATCACTATAGATTTAGGGATCAAATCCCTGAAACATCAAAATAGAACACCTTGCTACTTTGTCTATATTTTATAATAGGGTTGCCAAGAGTTTTGGTGTTACTAAATGTGCATGCCTTGTATCCCTATCATAATACCCCAACTTGTAAAAGAAAAAGGGTGGTTTAGTCATTTGGTTTTCTTTTTAGAGAATCCTAAAGTTGTACTTTTATGCACTATTTTTAGGTAGTGATATCTACAAGTTTGGACCCCAAACAGACATTTTCATCCAAGGTTACAAATTTAGTCCATGTTTCCATGATTGAAATGTCCTAAATAGTTGAAAGGATAATTTATGATCTAAAGGATCATCAAAAGAGTTTGATATGCAATGTCTAGAGCCTATCTACACCTACAGGATGCTAATGACTCCCACATAGTCAAATGTAAGTGAATGTAGGCATACAATAAACTAAAACATGGCTTCTAGGTGATGGTCTAGCCTAGATAAGGTGAGTATTAGTTAAAATAACTTCCAAATGATCTTGTACGGTCTCAAGAGGGTTGATACAACATTTCCAAAGCCTAATCTATATAGGACCACCTACAGGTATAATACATTAAATCAAAACACAATCATAAAATGGTATTGTGCACCCTATAGGTTATGCCCTAATTGGACAAGTCCCTAAAATATAGTTGGTGATGTTGATTCTAGATGATGTTTACTATCTCCTAAAATTCTATCCATGATTGGTTTAGTGTTTCAAGGTGTTTTTATGAGCAAATCATATCAAGTTTGTAGATTGACCTCATTTGAAGATAACATGCATGTTTCCACCATTTTTAGGATCTTCATACTTTGATAGTGGCTTAAGAAGGTGGTGAAAGGTTAATTATAATGTTTCCATTATCCTTATTTATCCCCTCACCATTCAATCTCATCTCCAAATTAATACTCCATGAGGGTGCAGTCATAAAGTGCCATACAATCAGTTCCCATATGACTGCTATACATAGTTAGCTAAGTGAGCTATGCAAAGTTATGAGAGGCATATATGGATTTGTGGTATAGGTCCCAAAATGTTGAACAAATTATCATATCAGAATCAATTAGGTTAATCCATTTCATTAGCATAATGAAGACTATGACAACTAATCATTCAACCACCATTGCTTAGTCTACAACTCAAAATGCACCTATAGGTACCCTCAAGGAGGATGTCAAGTTGGAATGAAGTATCTGAGATGAAAAAGGTTCTTGATGATGAATATAGTCTATTCACAATGTTTGAGAAGATTCTAAAACTCATAAAAAGTCAAAAATAATGCATATTGTCCACATTCATCCTCACTGCCTATATGTGAAAATGTCCATCTATAGGTGGCACCACAGAGCTATAATGAAACCCTCCTTAGGGTCTTATTATGATGAAAATACCATGGTAGGCCTATTTGAAATGATATATTTTTAGGCAAGGTTAAATGCCACTTTCAAAGGAAATCACTATAGATTTAGGGATCAAATCCCTAAAACATCAAAACAGAGTACCTTGCTACTTTGTATATATATTATAATAGGGATGCCAAGAATCTTGGTGTTACTAAATGTGCATTCCTTGTATCCCTATCATATGATCCCAACTTGAAAAATAAATAGATTTGTTTAGTCATTATATTTTCTTACTAGAGAATCCAAAAGTTGTGCTTTTATGCACTATTTTCAGGTAGTGATATCTATAGGCTAAGACCCCAAAGAGACCTTTTCATCTAAGGTTGGAAATCTAGACCATGTTCCATGATTAACATGTCCTAAATAGTTGAAAGGATAATTTTTTATCTAAATTATTTTCAAAAGAGTTTGATATGTAATGTTTGGATCCTATCTACACATATAGGTTCCTAATGACTCCCACATAGTCAACTGTAGGTGACTGTAGGCAGATAGTAAACTAAAGCATGACTTCTAGGTGATGATATAGCATAGGAAAGGTGAGAATTGGTTAAATTAATTGAAAAATGATATTATAAGGTCTTAATAAGCCTGATACAATGTTTCCAAATACTAATCCATATAAGACCACCTATACGTATAATACCTTAAAGCAAAACATAGTCATAAAATGGTACTCAGTCTATGCTACCCAAGGTAAGGTGTGAACAATGCAGAGTAAGAGAGGGTCTGATAAATTAAATGATTGGAAAAATACTCTAAAATAGGTAAGGACACATTCATGATATATAAATAATGTAGATAAAAAACTCTATTTTGTATCACATAGTTCATAGGAGGGAATCTTGTACATAGTCTTTTCCTAATAATCTGTCTTGGGTTTTAGTGATTTTTAGGGTAAAATTATATGACTAAGGGCAAAATTTTGGTTTAGAGTTCCTTTTTTACTTGGATAATCATCTCAAATAATTATTTTATCTAATTAAATTAGGGTAAATACCCTCTATTTTATCTCAGATAGAGGGTACTTCCCTTTATAGGCAAACCTTACAATTTTGGAAAATATGAATAAAAGAATGAACTAGGAGCTGATTGGGTATTTATGGGAGGTGTGAGAGGTTGTATTTCATCTAAAAAAACATGAAAAATAATATATATAGTGAATAATCTCAATTTTATGGTCTATACTTCTAAATATGTAGACATTCCTATCAAGCAGAGTTAGGCCTAGAATCCAAATGGAGAGCCACTTTCACTTCAAACATGAGATGAGCATTCCAATGGAGTATATCATGTTTATAGGATAATTAAGATTTTTCATATCTTTTGGAATGTAAATAAGTCACAAGGAAATCCAATTTTGTCTTAGGACCATTTCAAGCCTATGAGGAATGGAGAAAAGAGCTTGAGTGGTCAAAGTTAGAAGCTCGTATCTACTTTGCCACCTAATATGGAGACTAAAAGAGATAGGAAAATTTAGATACAGTCTAAAACTACCATTTTTTTGAGTTTAGTTGAAATTATAACATTAGATATTTATGAAAAATGGATAAGAGGCCAAAACATGCTCAAACTCACCAAAATCCTTATTAGTAACTAGTTTGAAAATATAGAGAAAATAGTGCACACAAATGGCATAGTTTGCTTAGAATGATGATCAGATGTTGTATGGGACTCTCTCAGTATCCTCCCCATCCTTTTTAATTTTAATAAATTTTAAAAATGGAGTAAAATATAGGGTATTTTTTGATAGTTTTATGTGTTTTATAGGTTCTATAAGGAGTCTGAAGATGCCAATCACATGGGAAGAAATATTGAGACTTAAGATAACTCCCCATGTTAATTTAATTATTAATAACAACTCCTAGGTGCCTCAACAAGAGATATCATCTTGGATATTCAAAATTAGCATGGTGAACATGATAGTGAGAAGGGTAAAAAATTCAAGTGGGAGCCAATTTAAGATACACTTGAGAAATATAATGCCATGGATAGACTTGAAATATGCCATGCACTTACGTGTATCAACAAGAGATCTCATCTTAGCTAGTCAAAACTAGAATGATAAACATGATAGTGATAAGGGTGACAACTTCAAGTGGGATACTATTTAAGATACACCCAAGCAATCTAAATCCATGGATGGACTTGAAACATGTCATGCACTCCCTTGTATTGATTTACACTAGAAACTAAAGGCTTTTTTGAAGTCAAGTGTACAAGGTGTGCAAAATAGGGAGTTTCTTTGATTTTAGGTAGTGAAGGCTCATTTATAGAGGAATCCAAGTGATTAGGAATGCATCCAATTCATGGAAGAGTATTTCCATAAACCCTCCTTCTCATTCTAATCATAAGATCTATTCCTAGTTAGTTTTGGGATGTTCCAATAGGGGTGAATGATGAAGGTAGTTTTATTATGTAGAATGAGAACTCCTATGCCATATTTCATGAGTTTCATAGTTTAGAGAGTCATTTTTCCTATCAGACCTTGCATGGTTTTTCTCTTGCTTCATTATTTTTCACATGTAACCCCTGCTCTCAACATTACACTTTTTCTTATGACCTTTGGACTTATTTATTATCTTATCTCTCTCAAGTTCTATAAGAACTAGCCATTTTGGATATTGTAAGGATGCTCCCCTTGAGTATGGTAAAGCCTTACTCATTTACATACCATGGATATACTAATGATTCTACTTCTTCTATATTCATAGTGTGTTAACTTGAATGATTGATCTTGCTTAGTGATGAATGTTGTTTCCTTAGCATTGTTGTCTCATTCTCTCACCTATTTACATCTTGAAAAATTCTTATTACATTTCATGTGAAGTGTTCCATGAAGTGTCAAGGTTTAGTGAGTTAGTCTATTCAATAGTAATATTATAATCCTCTTTTCTATTCCTCCTATCCTAAACATTCATCATAACCTCATAATGAAATACTAATGTGAGAAGATTTAGATTAGAGAAGTGTATGCCTAGTTAGTCTCTTGGTCTCATGTGTAACATGTAGCTGGTTAGTATTTTCAATTAATTTGGTGTATAACCACCTTTCAAATAGTTTACTTTCATTTTTTTCTCCCTTTGAATTGCAAGTATAGGTGTAGTAGTGATCTAAAAGTGGTACATTATGGGAGCTAGCCCTATCTAGAGATTCACCTCATTTTTAGGCTATCCACAATCTAGAGGTGTTTCAATTGTGCCACTTGGATGAGGAGAGCTAATACATCTCCTCAAAGGCTGAAAATCTACGTGACAACACTAGTCTATAGGAAAAAATCAACTAG
This sequence comes from Torreya grandis, assembly GCA_037957365.1. Classification (NCBI taxonomy): domain Eukaryota; kingdom Viridiplantae; phylum Streptophyta; class Pinopsida; order Cupressales; family Taxaceae; genus Torreya; species Torreya grandis. The sequence goes on from JARHVA010002795.1 coordinate 623,008, forward strand.
AAGGACCAAAACATCAACCACTAGTATCCTAGTTGGTTACTCTTGTCCTTTTTCATTTCCTACCTATAATCTATATTTCCATAACATAGATCTATAATTATACAAATTTATAAATTATTCACTTAATCTCAGTTTGTAATATCATGCCTTTTGTATAGTAATTCATTTGTTACATGCTCTATTATTCATACATGTGACATTTTTTAATAAGTGTACATTTAATGAAATGAGAATGTACAATCAATTACTTGGATACTTTTTTAGGACTCCTAAAAAAATTTAAAAGTTCCAATTCACATTCCATAGGGGTAAAAATATTTTTATTAAGCCATTTTAATATTTTATAATCTTTCATATTTAACATTTGTTACAAATTATACATATTTGGTCTCCTTTCTTCTATTTTTGACACCTTGGTTTAATTTTAGTATGTTTTATTGTTGCTTTCCAAAATACAAAACAAATATTTTCAAAAATAAAAAATCAATACTTAAGCATGATTTATAATCTAGTATACATATTTGATTTTTTAAATTTATCTCATTATTAGTATCTACCATATTCTTTATATATCACACATACATTTCATGGGTATCTATGCAGTGTTGTGAAGGATATATAGAAATTTATATAGTTTAATATATCATAAACTCTTCTACCCATTAACTTTGACAAATTAGATGCATCTTATTCATAGGTGAAAATATGTAGGCATTATAAATATATATCCCCTATATTATTGAGCTTTCAATTATATACAAATGTCTTTCTTAAATTTATATCTTACATAGTGTACATGAACATGTTATTTTATAAGATATGATAAAATGGAATATGCATAGTTTAGGGTACAATAATTAGTTAAATATTCCATTTATTTTTCTTAATTGAACATAATTGATTATAGATTTGTTTTTTTATTGTTTTATCCTTTACCCATTGTATGATAATCTTTGTTTGGTACATCTTTATGGGATATTGTGTGGTGTTTACAATATTGATTTCATCATTGGCTCTATGTGGTGAAATAAAATTGAACATGTCATTTATTTGTCCCTTGGCCCTATGTTAGTTTGAAATTTGAACATTATGCTTTTTTGGGACATTCCTCATCTCTATGCATGCTTTTTAAGAAATTTGAACATGTCCTTGCCATTGGGCCTTGACCCATATATGTAAATTTTATTAAATTAGTGTTTTTGTGTGTGTTTTCTTATTTATATTTATGATTTTGATAACTAAAATGATACATATCATACAATCCTAACATATTAACATGCTAATTCCATTAACTTTATTGATACATTATATAGGTATTTTATCTTACATTTTATGTAAAATTAAAATCTTACCATGCTAACACTTTTACATGTGCTAAAATTTTATATGGAAACATATTACAACACATGTTTTAATTTAATTTTTTTTTATATGAGATAATTTTAAGGAGAAAATTACATCACCTCAAAACTAGGGCATTTGAGTGGGCTTCTCATGCATGAGATAATCCTTTTTTAAGAGATAAATCATAGTTTCAAAGTTTAAAAAGTTATAAATTTAGTTATTTTCACTTATTAATATGAGGGCATATGTCATTACATATGCACTTGTATTTCCACTTTTAAGGAGAAAATTCACATAGTTCCAAAGTTTAAAGTAAAAGTTACAATAACCATTCACATAAAGATTTAAATTATTCAATTAAAATGGGAGAATAATAAGATTTTATTTCACATTTTTTAGTTATGGACATGGTATGATAATGGGTGTATTACATTATATTATTATAATTTTCTAAAATACTAATACAATACCATAATATACATAATGTTGAAAGTAATATACAAGTCATCTATAGTGGTTGATTCAATTTAGTTTCATAGTGCATGACTTGGAGTCAATGATCACTCTAGAATTATGTGTGTGAAAACATTAGGATTCAAACCCATTGACATATTGGGTTTTAAAATATTGGCATAAGTAATCAAGTTTTAACATTATTCAATGACTAATATTTTCAATATAAAAGATAAAATGTAAGTTTGGGTTTGATCACACCCAATTTTATATAATGGTTTAGATAAGGAACCATCTTGTCGAAGTGCTTCATGTGAGGTACTAATTATCAAATGATTCAAGCAAGCATAATCACCGATAAAGTCTTAAATATCAGGATTGATGTCACACATAAAACTATTTTCATTTTATACTTTTGTTTCAATTTTCATATTACTTAAATACAAGAAATTTTCAATTTGGTAAATTTCATTTCAAATTTCAAATTGTCAAAGTTCATAAAAGTTTCAAATGTAAAAATTCAATTTTTCAAAGGAACTAAATGAATACTTCATGTGTTTTTTATGGTTTTCCAAGTTGTATGGTGTCATTCATGATTAAATTATGCAGTGTAAATACAATGTGCATCTTGCACACTAATGTATGTTTTTCCTTTAATCTAGTAATTTCATATCAAAATTAAAGGGGGGGTGATGTAGTAATATAAATTTGGTCATTAATATTTGATCATGCCTATTTTATCCTCATTTTCCATTAATTGACATGTGCACTTAATTGGCACTTATTTTTATTGTTTGACCTATCATATGCATAAAAGAAAACTTACTTTCATTATAAGGCCAGCTATTGTTAGCTAAATAAATGACATTATTTTTGATAAAATATATATGAATTTATATTTTCTTACATAGACCCCAAAATCAAAACCTCTCTTGAAGGGACAAGAATGCACAACATTCCCATCCCTATCTTTCAATCCTATGCTTCCCTCACATGAGTAAAAATCTTCAAATGTAAAAGTATCCTTGGGGTCATCCTTTAGATTTATAAAATATATAATGAGTCTTTTTACATATTGAACCATTATAAAAGATAATTTAATTAATTCATTTCAAATGTCTTACCAAGATTCTCAATTTTATTACAATATCTTATTTACACAAAAGCACATTGAAAAGAAGTTCCATGTTCTTCCCAGATTAGTTTGCAAACACTTAAGCAATCACAAGCCAAATATGAATTCCATTATATTCATACCTATCCAAGTGTGATCAATTATTCAATAAAATTTTATATGACTTCATATATTTAAATGAACACAATTTCAAAATTCACTTAGGTGGAAGAACTACATGGAATTTTGATCCCTCTTCAAATTATTGGTATGTACACAATACTCAAAATAGTGGGGTGTTGAGGTCTATCACAACTCCAACCACTAATTATGTTTTACTCTTTAACATCCATTTATTTAATTATGGCACAAATCTAGGGTTTACAACTTAAATACAACATATGTAGGTATCTACATAGTTATCAAAGATTAAATCTACACAAAAATACCTAATCACCTAATTATTTTAGAAGTTATAGTTGTCTAAAAAATATATATTTATCCAAAAAGGACAATAAAAACAAGAAATCATGTCTTATATTAGGTTTTAATTTTCATCAAATCACTCATACACTAATTTTGAGATATTTATGGTTTTTTTTAATTTTATATGTTCTTACATTTTTTTTCTTGTGCAATCATATAAAGATCAAAAAAATTTAGTTTATATATATTTTTCATATTTTAGTCTTGTTATTTTATTTAATTTGTCTATTTCAGTCATTTATCTTTAGTTCAATCTTTACAACTATATTTATAACACCTTATATTATCATATTCAATTTATCTAATTGGGATTTATATTTATATGTTAATTAAAAATTAGATAAAATAATATGGTTTATGTGATTGGATGAATGTGATAGGGATTGTAATTTGAATTTTTTCTCAAATGGTTATAAATTATCACATCATCATTATCTTCCTCTTCATGAAGGTAAGGTCCACTCCTAGTGGGGAAGTGTGTGGGGGACCTTCAATTTGTGGTTAGAGGTAAAATACCTAAATGATGCTCTCCATCCTTAAAATTGATCAGAAACAATTTTAGATGCTTACTCATGGCTACTAAATTGTTTCATGACCCAATTTATATTACTTGAAAATACTATTATGTATTTAATATTATATATTTATACATTACAACTATGGGTGTCAATATTATTGAGAATTCTTTATAGTATAGTATTATTTAAGTATCAAGAAGATTGAAGTATATTTTAAATTTATAATTGATTGAGTGGAATCACGTTTCATAATATATTAGTCATTTATTAATTAAATTTAAATAATATTTATTATAATTATACTTTGATTTGGTAAAATAATGTACATGGGACTGATTTTAGTATGTTATTGTATTACTTTACTATATGAATAGTAATTGGCAATATTGATTATGTTTGTGAAAATAAAAGTAAGGTAATTTGTTAAATAAACCAAGTTTGTTACTAAAAACTACGTACAATCATGATATATCTATAATAAATGAGAAATATGAAGAACATAAATCAATCATTATAATTAATTTGATCTTTAAAATTTTATTGAATTTGGATTTGTTTATGACCATGCTATTTTTTTGAAAGGTTGGGCATTATAATATTCTCCCAAGTTTGATAATGAATTAGGTCAAGCATTGAAATATTCCTGTAAGTGTGAACTAAGTTAAGGATGGGCATCATAAGATGACTCACATTTTAAAATATTATAGATGTGAGAATCTTAATGTGTGGTTTGAGAAAAGGATGAGTATCATAAGATGCCTCAACATGTGAGTTATGGTGAGGTAATGGACCATGGTATTCAATATAAATCAACAAATCAAAATATTTATTACCTTTTTATTCATATTCTACATGAATTTTTATCACAATAGTTACTTTAACATCTATGATAATTTTCAGATCTATGGGAATCATTTCAACAAAAATCTTGATGGTATTGACCATACTAAGGTATTTGTAATTTAATTTAACATATTTATAAGAGAGATTATTTACAAAACCCATAAAATAATAAATAATATTTATAGATAAAATTGCATAAAGTTTTTTAGATCAATGTTTCGGAACACACTTTATGATCCATCATTAGGATGAGAAAATAGTATGAATAGATTGTTGATTGGTTTATATTTTAAGGTGTTAGCAATAAAGTGTTATGTTTATGATTAATTATGCATATGAAAATATTAAATGAGGTAATTAATTAGTTAATTATTTAATCAATATTAAAATTAGAAATTTAAATAATAAATTATTTTTATTTAATATAATTAACTAACTAAAAATCTACGGTCCCAAAAAAGATCTCAATTAAAAGTTAAAATAAAAAATAAAAATTCTAAAAATGGAAAATAATGATTAAATACTTAATATTATTTTAATAATCACCAAATTTTAATTTATTATTTGTTTAATTCATAAATAAGTGTCAATTATTCAATTATTAATTTTCATTTCAATTTTAAATTTTAGTTGAAATCATTTTTAGGAAGATAAATTTTTAGTGTATAATAATATTATATAAAAATAAATTATTATTTAATTTTCTTATTTTAATACCACATAATTAATTAGTTACATCATTTATTATTTACCTATTACTAACTACCTAGAAATGTATCAGTCTATTGTTAACAACTTTATATACAAATCTATGTCTCCAATTTGTTCATAATATCTTCTCATCATGATGATGGATCATGGAGTGTGATCCAAAATGTTCCTCTAAAAACATTTCTACATGGTTTTATCCATAATATTATTTATTATATTGGATTTGAATATATTATCCCAAGGTAAATCATGGCCAATACATATGGATTTATATATTTGATCTATATACTATACAATATAGTTATGTTTGAGTTATTTTTTGAAACTTTATGTTGGCTAATATAATTTTTTTATCTTAATCTAGTTGAACTATATCCTAATTAATATAATAAAAATAAACAAAGATTCTCCATTCAATATATATTCATGAACAAAATACATATCTGATGATTTATCTTCCATAAAAGATCTCCTCCTAGGAAATTTGTATTCTAAAAAATTGCCAGTCCTCCTGAAGCACTTGTAGACTTTGAGGATAAAACTTGAGTGTTCCTCCAAATTTTTGCAACACAAGATTTGTGAATGAAATGAGACATTTTTGTTTCTTGAATGATAATAATAGAAGGGTCAACCTTTTTAGTATATTATAGAGGGTTCTATGTTTTTTGGGGTTATTTAAACCCCTAATGTTCCAAGAAAATATTTTCATTTCTTATCCTACTAGATTTTAAGAGTTTTTTGGGAACCTTTAGCAATGTCTTTGGCCATTTCTTATCATACTAGGTTTTGGGGTAACACCGATGTTGTATTTTTATTTCCTCTTTTATTTTTGGATTTTTTGGTGAACCCTTCATCCAAGGGAAGGTCCTGGGGGGAAAGAGTCTCAAAGCATTGCCCCCCATATTTGTAGATCTCAAGAGATTTAGAAAGTGAGGAGAGGGGGGAGCCTCTAAGGGGAGGAAAGGGTTCAACCAAGCTAAAGAGGGGGATTTTTTGTGATAGAGCTTGAGTAGACTTTGAGGGTGGAGAAGGTAAACGAGCACCCAAAGAAATAGGGAGAAGAAGAGGAAGGGATGAGAAGGTCCATATAGAAGAAAATAGGGGGAGGGGGTCCTAGGGGAAAGCTTAGGGAAAGGGAAGATAAGAGAGGGGAATGAGTTAAGGGAATGGGGGGGGACTATTGAGAGACACCCTAGGGTGGACTGACTCACACAAGGACTCTAAACTAGCAAGTAAAATAATAGGAGTAAAGGATTAAAATAAGGAGTACATTTTAAGTTATCATAATAGGAGTAAAGGATTAAAATAAGGAGTACATTTTAAGGTAAATCACTTGGAGGGGCTCTAGGTGAGCCTATTTTGAGATGGTTTTATGACTAGAGATCCTTACTTATCACCTCCTTCTTGGTCCTTTTTAGTGAGGGAGTGACTAAATCTTGGCCCCTCATCAGATAGTCATGAAGTAAATGACTCAAAACATTACACCATTGGTAGATGATTGCACTATTATTATACACAATGTTATGCATCTAATTTTTGTACTTTGACATGATATTGATCACATGTAATAAGGGATTATTGATATGGACAAAAACATTAAATCGGATTAAAACCATTCTTTTATGAGACAAATCATAACCATTAAACTAGGTTAAATGGATCTATTTTAATGGGTTAACCTAGGGCCTTGGTGATACCAATGATGACCTATAGATGCCAATATTTAAAGGGGAGTTTAGGGAGAATAAATCACATTGGAACACCATCCATGGTAGAATTACTGAGGTTTGACTAGACCTTCCATATTTGGATAGTCATAGTTTCATTACCCATAAAATAGGTCCCTTCTAAGAAAACCTTAATGCAATCTTCTTGTAGAGAAAAATTAACTATGAATAAACCCATAGCTAGAGCGACCGCCTCTAGGTGACCTTTGGGTTTCCACCTTTCTTTGGACTAGTTACGAAAGGCATCAATATTAGGATAGAATGGATTTCATGAGCTCTACATCATCTTGTTCCACTATAAGGTCTAGAATAGGGAAAAAAATATTTTTGTCAGCTTCTTCTGATTAAATATGGAAATATAAAAGGTTCTGGTCCACTAAGCTTTTTCCTTTGACTATGTCTACCCAAGATAATTTAGGAACACATGGATGAAATTTTTTGGACAAAGGGACACCTTTGTCTGGCTACTTCAAGGTAGAATCCAAATATTCTGGTATATTATCTATTAGGAAGTCTATTCAGTGAACCCCATGAGTGGGATCACTATAGAGAAAACATTGTCAAGTCTATCTTGCAACCATACACTGCCAACATGACTATTCTAGTTTTCCTACCTAAGAAAGAATTTAGAATTCTAAATCCACTAGAAACATTCTCTAAAAAAACATGTTGGATTTTTGAATGACCTATGTAAATTGGAACTAGATTGTTGTTGGGGACTTCAACAACCCCTCACTCTTAGGGAAAAAAAGGGGGCCATATAGACTTCACTGATAGCATGTTGGATTTTAATAATTTCATTATAAATATAAGATTAGTGGATGTAGACCTAAATGGAAATCCTTTTACATGGTCCAATAGAGGATTAGGTAAAAACTTCATCTAGGTCCACCTTGATAGGGTTTTTATTTCCTTAAAATGGGACATCCATTTATCCAATAGGCTCTCTTCCCTACCAAAAATTGGGTTTGATCATAGTCCCTTGGTTTTCTAAGGTGACTAAATTTCAAAACCCAAATGTTGTCCCTTTAGGTTTGAAAGCATGTGGATCCAACATCCTAATCTCATAGAGTCCCTAAAATATTGGTGAAATAACCCTTCTCATGTTTTTCTATGTTTATTCTTACCAAAAAACTTAGTTTCCTAAAAATAAAGTTAAAAATTTGGAATAAGGAAGTCTTCGGGGATATCTTCCTACAAGAAAAGGCTCTTAAAATAGAAATTTTGGTTATTAAAGAGATATGTGCTTTGATAAAATATAATTATCAAATTATTTTTAGGGAAAAATAACTTATTTGTCAATTTCATAACCTTGAAGCAAGAGAGGAAGCCTTTTGGAGACAAAAGTGTAGATGCATAGCTAAAGGAGGATGACATGAATACTAAGTTATTACGTCACTCTACAAAAAGATACAAGAACATACATATAATATCTCTTTTTTAAATGGAAAATGGGTCTATTAGTAAATATGAAGATGATATCTCCTATCATGTAATAAATTTCTTTAAAAATCTCCTCTTGGAAGATAGTCTACTAGATGATCACCTAGTAGCTATCGCTCTCAACAACTTTGATAAAGTCTTATCCAACATTGATAATATCTCCCTCACTAATATGCCTTCTAAATATTGGATAAAAAGTGTGGTATTTTCAATGGATGGATATAAATCATTAAAACTCGATGGGTTCCCCCCACTCTTCTTCCAAAAATTCTAGGACATTATCCAATTAGAGGTCGAGGCACCTGCTAGAGAATTTTTCCAATTAAAATCTATTTTTAATGAAATAAATAAAACTTTCCTTGTAATGATTTAAAAAAATCAAGGTTCTACCAATTTTCAAGACTTTCAACCTATTATTCTATGTAATACCATGTATGAAATATCCTCCTCTATCTTCGTAAAGTGACTATAACATCTCCTAGATAAAGTCATAGGGGAGAAGCAAGGGGTATTTTTGGATAGTATAAAAATCATGGATGGAATCATTATAGTTATTGAGGCCATTCATTCCATCTCTATATATTCAAGACAAGTAATTTTTCTTATGTTTTATATATCAAAAGCCTATGATCAGGTCTCCTTGTAATTGCTCATGTAGATTCTAGAAAGGTTGGGATTGAATCAAGACACCAGTAAGATCATCTGGAACTATATTTCCACTCCTAAATTTTATTTTATCATAAATGGTATTCTAAAATGTTTCTTCCCTATTTAAATAGGAATAAGATAAGGTAACCTCCTCTCTCCTTACCTATTTATCATTCTAGTAAAAATGTTGGGTAGGAGTCTATTGAAAGCCTGATCGCATGGACTAATTAAAGGAATTTTAGTGGCTTTAAATATAAAAACTATCATGCACGAATAGTTCATTGATGTCACCATAATCCTTGGAGAATCATCTATAGAGGAAAAAATCATCTAAAACTCATCCTAAAAAATAATGAAAAAGTCTTGAATTAGTGTATTAAATGTTAAAAGAGTTCTCTTTTTTTATTAACACTCCTCTCCTTTAGTAGAAAAGAATTTATAGAATATTCTATTGTAAAGTGGGAAATCTTTTGGTAGGTCATTTGTGAATCTTTATCTTTTATGTAAAAATATATTCTAAGCTTTAGAACCCTCTCATCAATTGAATTCAAATTAAACTAACAGGATGGAAGGGTCACCTTATTACTCAGGCAAGGAAATACCATTAGATCAAAGCATTCCTATTTACCAGGTGTCTATTTTCAAAATGCCTCCCAAAGTGGACATTAAAATTAAACAAATTTAAAAATCTTCTTATGGATGGGCACTAAATAAAGATTTAGATATAACCTCATCACGTGGGAAAAATCTTGTCTTCTCAAAGAAAATGGAGGCCTTAGCATGAGAATCATAAAATCTATGAACAAAGCCATGTTGGCAAAAATGGGATGGAGGCTTATGAAAGAAAATAGTGGATGGGAAAGAATTATCAAAGCTAAATACCTAAAAGGAGTTGAGGTAGATGATTTCCTATGGGAAGAAGGTCCATTGGATAGATCCACTTTCTAGAAATCCATCACCAACTATAAGGATCTCCTAAAAAAGGCATCATATAGAAAATTGGCAACTATGAGAAAATCAACTTCTAGGAAGATGCCTATATGTCCTCCACTCCATTGTACTCACAACAAATTTGGGATGATTGGCATATGTTCTCAAGCAAATATGGGGATAAAAATCAAAGATTATTGGGTGATGAATAAAGGTGTAAAAATATAGAAAATACTCCCTTATGAATGACTCTCAGTAGAAGAATCACTAGCCATTTAGTCCCTCAAATATTCATTGAGTAAGATCCATATCCCTACACTTCAGAAGGAAAACCACTTTATCTGGGCTATTAAAGATGATAGATCATACTCAGTGGCCTCAAGACATGCCACTGATCAACTCAAAAAGTGAATGGAATTTTCAAAAAAATCTAAGGGTCAAGCATTTGAATCCTAAAGTTAAATTCTTCTTTCAGCTAGTAGTGCAAGATAAAATCTTGATGGTGGATAATAGATAAAAGGGGAGTAATAGTCCCCAATAGATGCCCTATATGTAGAAATGTGGAGGACCTAGTCTACCACTAATTTCTAGAGTGTTCCTTTAGGTTGACATTATTTAACTAAATGCTAAATAAATTCAACTTGGCATGGGTCAATTCGAATAAAGTCCTTGACCTCATAATGTAATCGAAACCACCCTAAAATCTCCCATCTCTAGAATTATTGTGGCACCTAGCCCTTTCACATTGGTTCTAGTGTGTATGGAAAGTTTCTAATGATAACCTTTTCTTAAATAAAAGACACCACCCTAAAGGGGATTTACTCCATCTCTACTAGGACATTTATAAAAATTGGAAAGAATTGCCCCCAAAGACTAAGAACTTGGGTCTCCTTCAACACTGTAGATTTTTAACAACTAGGACATAGTCCAACACTTAATAAGGTTGGGTGAAATTGAAATTTTATGGTGAATCTAAGCCTGGGACCTATAGGTGGGGGAATCATAAGGAACTCAAAAGGAGAGATGTTATCCACCTATGCAAGACCTTTGGGAACTCAAACAAATCACCTTACTGAAGGAAAGGTATCCCTCTAGGGCATCTAATTGGCTTCCAAACTCAAACTAGAAATAATCATCATGGAGGGTGAATCATAAAATATCATAAATGCTCTACAAGGGAAAATAATCCCCTCTCACATTATTAAATACATCATGGATGATGCCAAGCAACTCTTTAGGGGCATGACACATCTTAAAATTATGCATACTTATCAAGAAGAAAATGGGGTAGCAGATTAACTTGCCAACATGGGAGTGGAATTCCACCTTTTAACCAAATAGAATGAAGGAGGACATGTCCCTATTAACATTCTAAAAGACTTATAGGATGAAAGTAATATTATTTGAATGGGACATCATGTCACCACATGTGCATAATATTTCTCTCAAAGGGTGGATTTTAAACATGATGATCCACCATTATGATCATATGATGTGGTGTAATTACTATAGGGTGATAATGGTGGTATTCCCAAGGACCATTATCATTATTCAAACTCACTCTCTTAAGAATCATCTACCTATTTCCCTTAGATCTATCATCATTATATCAATGGGAGGAGATAGGGAAAGGCTTGAGCCTATCTCATGCATGGAAGTGCAAGGGAAGAAAAAGGTTTGGAAGAAAATTAAGCATAGGGGTCTCAAAAATTTAATGATGAGAATAACTAAGCATGATTCCAACATGCCATAGGATTTTTTAGCTTCTTAAAACAAATACAAGGTGGTAATTTAGGCCATAAAAATCTCTATCATGAAGGACTTTATTAAAGGGAGGCTATAGGCATGTCTTGGTTAGAGACAAAGGCCTTCAAGGACCAGATAAAGAAATAGAGCCACTTCAACAATTTTTCCATACAAATGAGTTTGTGAAGACTGATAAGAAGGGTTTCCCTTAGGTATGTTATATGTTATATGACCTTAGAGGGTAAATCTACCTTGATATTTTCTCATCATTTATTATTGTTAAATCCCTTTATAGGCTATAAGATCACCCTAACTTTTAACCTACTTAAATCCCTAGAATCTACTACCTTGGCTCATCAAGTAAATGAGTCCAACCCTATCCTAGAATAGGGACTAATTCTAATACTTTTCAAACACGTCCAAACTCTACAAGGGAGGGAGGTCCCTCAGGGGATCCTCCACCAGGGAGGACTTTTAGGAGGACTCCCTATAGGAGGATCCCACCTTGAGATCCTACTGACCATCAAAATCGCCTATCGATGACCTTTCTTTCAATATTTTCATACCTAAACCCAAGCCAATCACCCTTGATGAGGGTACTTCTGTGGATGCTATGTGGAAGGGTAAATCTATTCTATTAGAAGAAATGAAAAATAATAAGGAAAAACTAGAGAAATTCAATTACAAGGTATTTAGAAGGTAAGGCTAACCCTAGAAAATATTATAGAAGATTTAAATTCCCTACATAGGTAGGCTAAATCCATTGTTCAGTCTTTCATCCATTCCTCTAAGCCCCCTCAAACCCTTATAAAAAAATTAAATTTCTCAAAATCCCCCATACCTAGATCCTCAAAATTGGCCCCTATAAAGAAGACTCCCTTTCAAGTTCAAGGGAAAAAGAGGCCTCATATGATTCTTATAAGAGATGTAGTAGAAGGACCTGGTAACCATGCATAGGCAAAGATCTCAAAGTTCAAGTAGGATATCCCTGAGAAGAACCTCGAGGAGGAGGATGAACCATTAGAGACCCCCCTCATAATATTTTATGACTATAATTTTTCCCTAATTTTAACTTGGTATAGTTAGTTTTTGCTACTTTTTTTGGTCAACCTTGGTTTGGTCTATTGATACTTTTGTATAACTCTTTATTGGTTTTAGGATCCCTGTAAAACCTAGTTTTTTACCCTATCAAATAGAAAAATATTCTCTAGTCAATATACTTTGGGTTATTATGAAATATATTTACATGACTGATATATTAGGATTTATCTAGTATTTTTTAGTTTTATCATGGTTTCTATAGTTTAAATATATTAGATTGTTATGAATTGTGTCAGATTAGTTGATATAATCAAAAAACTCTAAGCTGTGATTAGTGTATATTCAAGGAATCTGGTATCTGGGATACAATATTTATTAATTATTTAAACAATATTGATATAATTAAATAATGATTGATTTTTTGAATGGATTTCCTTGGTTGATATTTTTCATCTTGAATTTATATAAATATATATTTTCTAAGTTTTAGAATTAAAACCTAAGTTTTTTATAACACACAACTAGTGTTTTATAAATTACGATTAATGGGAGGTACATAGCTTTCTATTTCCATATTTTATTCTTCTTCCCTTGATTTTAATTGAGGGTAAATACGATAATAAATGTTTTATAAGTTTCCATCATCAATTAAACCACAAATTTTAGTGAGGGTTTTTTGATAATGAAGCAAACCCAAGTGTATTTCTTTAGTTTAAAGAATTATATACTCTTCATCATTAGACAATGAGATGATACATGTTTTTTCAAGGTTTTGATAGTTTTTATTTGAAGTATATTTTATGGATATACCAAGTTCATTGAAAGATCAAGAATAAAGTAATAGTGGTTATTGGAAGAGCTTAACCACCATGAATTCATTGCATTCATATGATTCTTTTTCATCATAAGTTTCATTTTTATAACAAGTAAGGGGGTTTTCATCATGGTCATAAATCATGGGAATGGATCTATCTCTTAGTATAATAGATGGAGGAAGCCTTTTAAAAATGTATGGTGGTATTTTAATTATATGAAAATTTTCTTAAGATCATTGTGTTAATACTTATTTGATTCAATAAGGGTTACTTTCATATTAGGATGCATATTGATGAACTTAGGAAAATGATAGATATTAATAATTTTGGTAGAAATAATGAGTAATTACATATTAAGATTTAGTAATTTCAAATCCCATGAGTTAGTATTGTCTTCATTTTTATACCAGACACCATCATGAAAAAAATTTAGGCATTGATTACTAGATGAAGTATTTTATCTTATGTGGTGAGTCCAAGGATGACCTAATATTAGGATTTAATAAAGTAAAATACCAATAACCATGATCTTGGTGCATATGATTATAGGTCTTGTAGTGAGATTAATCCAAATGAAACCAAGAGGGTAATGGGTATTTTATCAAATCCATGACAAGTAGGACATGTTTTCTTAATATCTTTCATGGTATATGATAGTTTTTTAATTAAACTCAAGGAGATGAAATTAATACCCTAACATTCATCCATAAATAATTTTCTTATTTAAACATCATTGAACATGAAACTAATAAAGAGATGTGGTTTATTAGATTGGAAGATAAATTTGTCATTGATAATATCATCTCTAAGAAACTCAATAGAGAACATGTTAGTTAGTTGAATATGGGATACAATTTTAATGTTTTGGATTTGATAGTTTGTGTACTATATTTAAGGGGTGGACTATATTTTAATGTTTAAGGGGTGGACTATATGTTTTAGTTTCATTTCTTGAAGGTAAGTCTTATATATCTATACAATTTTGAATGATAAATTTATGATCATAGGGTGAGGTTATCATGAGTTACGATAGATGAATATTGAAAGGAAAAATATAAATCTCTTTTAGGAAGCTTCATTGAGTTGATTTTGTTAAAAAACATAAAAATAAAAAGGATTATAATTATGATTTTCTTTGGGAGATTTCATAATTGATTTTGGTTGATCATTATATTGAAGCTTCATTGGTGGGCGAATGAATAATTAGACAGTGCATTTTTATTTTTATTATAGGTTCATTTTGACTTAAGAAGGTTTATTAGGTTTGGTAAAAGTATATTTATGAGTGGGATTAGATCAATATTTAATCATTTCCACATTAACATGTTAACAATTGAATTAATATTTATTATAATTAATATCAAAATCACCTAAAATGTTAGTTATAGAAGTGGTAATTAGATTATAATATTATTGAGGTTTGTGTTAAGATTTGTGATTTTGAGATTGATTAGATATATTGTAATGTATAATCTTTAATATATTCCTTATAACACTCTTTAGTCATATATTTGTGGTCAATTTTTAAATATTTGAATGAGGCCATAAGGAAATTTATTAGTTTTGTGTAAATATGCATGGTAGTGAATAATATTACTAGAATGAGACCCCCCCAAAAAAATTAGGATTGTACCAAGATGGGAAAGGCTTAAATTGATAAAAATGCAATGCCCTAAAAGGTCAAATGATTTCCTTGAGCTCTTAGAGACTCTAGGAAGGGAAAGCAGGGTTTGATTTTTTTAAAAATTTTTTGGACAAGATATTCCCAAATTGACTTAGTGAGGTTTTTTTATTTTAAGTGTTGATATTTGATGTATTAGTTGAGTTTTCAAAAGATTCCCTACTAGAATTTTGAAAAGGTTCAAACTAGTTCATAATGTAATATTATATTTTAGATTTATAAAAAGGTTTCTTCTAACTTATTCAGAGAGAATGAACTTAACTTGTATTTAAATTTAATTTTTTAAGTTTTAGTGACAATTTTGATAAGGTTTTACTCGCTCATGTCATGATCTGATGAATGGGCCAAAAATTTCAATCCTTTGACAAAATCATGGGAGAATTATTTAAGTAACTTTTTAGTATGGAAAGAGTTATCTAGGATGATTTTATGACGATAATGATATTAAAATTATTTGAATATAACACTAACTAGGTATTATATCTTTCTAATTGAGTGGTTAATAAGTTGATTATACCATTCTAACACATTTTCAACTAGAGTTTTGACAATCTTGGTAGTTACAACATAAATATTAGATTGAATCCATTATCTATAGATATTTAAAAATTATATAAGGTAGATTAGAATCATTAGTACTATCATATGTTAATTTTGGTGAGGCATCTCCAATTCCTATGGAAAAAATATATGTAGTTAGAGGTTCAATTTGAAGAGTTTGAAGCATCATGTTGTGAATAAGAGAATTGGAGACAAGATTCTCATTAGAATTTATAAGGAGAGAAGGTGTATAATGTTGATTGGGTTAATACCAAATAAGTTGATGGTTTTTATTGTCAATTTGAAAAATGTGGTTTTGCATTTGGAGCATTTTCTACTATTGTTAACTTATGTAAAGGCCTTTCGGTCTAGTAACCTAAAATGGACTTGTGCACTATCAATATGAATATTTTGAGTAATATTTTTGATAACATTCTTGATAACAAAATGATTTATAGGAGAAAAATTAATGGAATTATTACAAAGAGAAGGAATATGGTTTGATGCACTAGCTACTAATGTAGAATTATTAAGGTTCTTAAGTTTTCCATATTTATTCAGAGTATATTTGAATTTATATTTAATATTTTTGATATTCCATTAAATTTTTTATAGATCACTATTAGAGGATATTGAAACAATGTTGCATGAATAGATTTAGATTGAGGTTGATAAAAATTGCACCATGAGGAGTTACCTTCAATGGTTTGCATGGGAAGGATAAATGAGATACCCATATATAATATAAATGGGTTGAGGATCATTATAAAAAACTTAAGAGGATATATAATTGAAAATGATATAAAATTTAATAAGATTATGAAAATAAAGTAAAAACATGAAAATGACCCAACATAGTAGTGGGGTAAGATTCAAGTCGGGTTCACCTAAATATATTGAGGGAAAATATATTCCATAATATAAACATAATATAATATATAAAGATAAAATAACATACTATATCCAACATATATACAAAAAATTCATGCCACAAAGCAAAGTGAGACTATATTGTAGATTTGTTTGTAAAAGGAGTGATTAATGATATAATTAGGAATCCTATGCAAGGGGATTATGAACAAAGAATTAGATAGATATAATGAGTAAAAAAGGTAAATAAATATATTAAAATGGAATTATTTTATAATGAATAGGTATACTAAGGATAACTAAGAGGTATCTAACTAAGGATGTATCAACATGAAAAGATAACATAGGATAACCTAATAATTGGAATAAAAACAACATACTAATATAATATATACATAAATTTTTTAAAATAAATATTAAATGGATATGGATACTTACCCTAAATTGACATGTCAACACATAAATCCCTCCTTGGAACAATTGGTACTTCAAAGAGATTTTTTAGGTGAATCTTGAAATAGAAACAATAATAACTAATAATTATCAATTGCGAACTCTAAATACTAAGGTGTATTTAAATGTTTAAATTTATATCCTTATGACCAAAAATACCTTGTGAAATCATATCCCTCCACAAGTATAAAATTATAAACCCCAATTCCTTTTATTTTGTTAAAGGTAAGTTTTCATGTTTAAACAGAGCCAAATAGTGTTTTATTTCTATAAAAATGAAAATTAATAAACTTACATATGTGGATCTAATTCATAAAAGTGATCTATTATTTTTTTATTACAATTTTAATTAATATAAAAATTAACACTAATTCTGATAAATAAAATAAAATAAAGTAGATTGTTTGAAATAGATTTTTAATGCATAATGAATGTAAAATATTGAATTTGAAAAAGTTAAAATGATTGAGTTAAGGATAAATATGCAATGAAATGAAAAAAACATATTTATTTATATTTGATATTTTATTATGTTGACTGATAGATAGATAAAATAGGAAATCAAGAACTGTGACTAAAAATAACCAAAAGTTATGATTAAAGGTGAATAAAGTCATGAATTACACATTGGTTTCATGACCAAAAACCACTTTTCACCTAAACTAGTTAGTACTGAATTTTTTAAAAAATAATAAATTAGGTCATGGTCATTTGTGGTAGTCTGAATCAGGTTAATGCACAAAATTAACATTTGGAAGTTTGCAAAAGACCTAAAAATATATTTTGATGAATTGAAACCCTAATAACACTTATAATCATTTAAAAACTACAAATTGAAAAAGTTAGAGTGTAATTGGGCTGAGCTAACCCTAATCACAACTAATATGAATTAATACTACTTACATATCCAACATGTGAAGAGCGAATTCAAGCCCATGTTGTTCACCCACTTCAATTACTCTATGTCTTTTTCTTCTTTGACAAATATTAATGAACCTAGGGATGGATTGAATACTTGATCATGTTTTTATTTTGTTTAAATAAAATAGGATTTTAACTTGGTTGAGGAATAGTTTAAATGATTATTATTAAAATTGGTAACAATAGGGAAGCCTTACCTAATGTGGAACATTGTAAATATACCTCTGTATTAAAGTTTACAAGTGGTGTAATAAGTGACTTAATGTGCCTTTATAGAAATACAAAATTGAAAACCACATGTTAGGAGGCCTAAAAATATGGATGATAAGGTAATAGAGAGTTTAATTTTAATATCTACTTATTATAATACCAAGGGAAAAAACATCACATAAGGGTCTAAAATGTTTGAAATTTTGACTCCTACTAGATGTTTTTGTCCCTCAAGGAAACATTTGGTTTTTAGGTTTAAATTTATCTAAACACATTATTAGTTATGTTTTTAACAATTACAGCATCTTTTTAGGTGTTAGATATAAATTTAGGGATTACATAGGTCTATACAAGTGCTTAGAATAACTTGAGGTGGTAAATAGGGCCAAATTTGACATAACAAAGTATTCATGATTAATTTAGATTACTATATTTCCTGCCTTTAGTCTAGAAATGAAATTTATATAAAAAAGTAAATACATACCTATGTGTGTAAGACACACTTTGAATTTTATCTATTACTCCAATCATGCAAGGCACCATAGTCTTTGGCAAACCCTGAAAACACAAGAAGTAGTTACTTTTTTATTTTGAAAACTAAAATTTTAAAAAGATTGAATTTATAGATGTTATTAATGGATTATATACCATCTCAATCTTATACACTTGTAAAACTTACATCTTGGGTGTTCCTCTAAGCTCTAAACCTTTCCCACTTTTGAAATTCTTAAATCTACTCTATATTATGATCCTTGGCCTATCTCTTAGTCCAACCAATATTATGTTGATGAATGAGGCCTTATATCTTGCCAAAAATTATTAAAATGTACTTATCTTCCACTCATGAAATTCTTGAGCTTGTATTCACTTTCCTACTCCATAGACTCTAATGTCTAGTATATACACTAGCATCGACAGTAGTGTCCTAACCTAATGTAAGTGTCCAGTACCCTAAAGTCATCTATTTTTCCAATGAAACATATCTTAATGGGTGACCTATGTGATTTAATGTGAGTTACATATATAAATTAATTGAAATAAATACAAGAACAACCCTCATTCATTCCTCACATAACATATATGGTAAAACACCTAGTATTCATACCAAAGAGCATTAAATTGAGCAAAGCTTCAAAATTTTATCTTAATTATATACCATTGATATGGAAAACACATATATAGGTATAAATTACTAAGGGATCATTTAAAGATCCTACTTTACCAAGTTACAAGATAGGTCACTATTATACTTGATTTGCACATATTGCATGATTCACACACAAGCCAACACAAAAGGAATAACTACATAATTATGGGGTCATATTTTTAGTATTGTATATGTAGGTAGTGCTCAATAATAGAGGTTTATTTGGGTTTAGGTTGACATCATGTACATACTAAAAAAATTCCACACAAGTTCACCATAAATATCAAGAACTAGGGTTTTGACATTTCATGAGGAGCAACAATACATTACCTAGATATGAATGCACCAAAGTGAATTGAATCAAAACCTAGAAGAATATAGATGGACACATCCTTTACAGTAGGTATTTTGTAAATTACACTTGCATCAAACCCATATAGTAGCATCGATGCAACCATCGTAGGTTGACATTAGTATTTGGAGGTTTGAAAGCATCTAATCTAGAATCAGGGGACTATATAGATTCATCATCCAACTTGATTTATAATTTTTCGATATACCACACTATGTTAGCATTAGAATTAGATAAATATATTACTTATTTTCCATTTCCATACATATATTAGTTGTACTCTCTATATTTAGCCTATTCTTAGTTTTATGAATTCAACATTTATTATATTTGAGTTTAGCACCCAATTAGCCTATTGAAGATCTAATTATCACCCTTGTGAATTTTCATGTTTATATACCCCTTTAATAAGAATATAATAAACCCAAACCTATAAAAATATCATTTTAGGGGTAAAAATTTGGTGAACCCAATTTATATGAATGACAAATTTTCTAATTCCTAGGTTTTTTAGCTAGCCAATGTTTCAAATTATTGTACTTTTTCCTTTCCTAATTATATTATTTTGTATGAAACTTAGACATAGCCCTATTTTGGAAGTGTAACTAGTGAACACATTTAGTTTCTCCTCCCACCATCTAATATGTGTCAAACCAATGATGGATATCATACTATTTATCATGATGATAACCATGTTGAAAATGACAAACATATTGATATGGTTATCATAGAAGAAGATTTTGATAATGAAAAAGCATGACACATATGAAACTGAGTAAATAAACCATGATAATGTGCAATAAATTACATTATCTCATGATTTTATTCATCAAATTATTGAATATCTTGAAGATATCCTAAAAACTATACTAGAAACAAAAAGTTCAAAAGCTATATTTCAAACATCCCTCCACTTGAACAAATTAAAACATAATAGATATAGTGGGAGAAAGGTTATGTGTTAAAATATTTATTTCCAAAAATACAAAACACTATTTATACTTGTGTTTAAACATTTGTTTCTCAAAAACTAAAACATTATTGATATATCTACCATGGAACTAGAAATTATTTCAAGACAAGTACTAGTTTCAATTCCTATTACTATTCAAACAATGTTTACATCCCCCTTGGTGGATGTTCAACTTACTAATATAAATCCCAATGGGTCCACAATTTAAATACTCTTTCAAATTATAAATAAATTATAGGATAAGTTACAAACATTAAATAAAATTATTTAAAATCTCTCCATGTTATTGATTTACAATGTGTTGTGATTTAACTTTTTTTTGGGAAGAATGGATTTTTATTCCTATTTTAGTAAAGGGTCTAGATTAATACATAATTAAGTAATATTAAAATAATTATATTCATAATTTTTATAATTTATTTGTCTTTTCTACCTTTCTAAAAATAGTAATAAATTAGGAAAAATATAAATTAGCCTAAAACAAGCTGAAATGGCTATTACAAAGTCTAAAACTAGATGTGCAGGACTGGGATAGTGTCATAAATTACAATATAGATTTAATTTAGTGAAAGGATAAGACCAATAAAAACAATACACCTTAGGGTTTGGTGATATTATCTACTCTTACTACTATTGACCAAACTACTCATAGAGACCTAATTTTATGGGTTCTTTACATTATTCCTATATGAGCCTACTTATGAAATTTTAAGTGATGATTGTCGATGAAGCTCATTATAGATCTATTTTAATCTTAAAACCCTAACCCTCCATAATTATTGATAAATAAGATTTGAATCACTTGAAAAAGGGTGGGTTAATATGTGTAATATCCAATGAACATGTGATCCACATCCCTTATATGGGCATGATGCCTACATACCAATACTTCAAAGAGGGATCCAGCCATATGTAGTTATCCCACTTTATGTGTTTTGTGTAATAGTGTAATGTAGATGCAAAAATTCCAAATTGAGATTGCTTGAACTTGATAAGGATTGGTATGAGGGTTTGAATATGTTTGTAGCTATGTTGGGTGACTGTATGCAGAGAATAGGAAAGTTTGCCTTAGTGGTTTGTTTGTATTCTTGCTTGATTTATAATATTTTCACCTCCTTTTGTAAATTAACTTTGAATGGGGTTTTATAGGGAACCATTGGTCATGATTAAATGTATTCACACTAGGCTGACATGATGAATGATAAGAATCCAATGAAAATGACTGTTTGGGTTTGAAATGTGATTGGACAAGAGTGTCAAAAATGGGACACCCTAGGGTCTAGTAGTATTGTCCAATTATGAAGCTCCTATCTTATAGGCTCAAGAATTTGAGGGATAAGATTATCCTAGGAAATAGAGTTTGGATAAGCTTTAATACAAAGAGTATTTGAAAAGCTACAGATGACTGAAAATCAATAAAAAGGTCTCTATAAGGGTCACAAGAGAATAAAGGAAGGAACTATGGATAGGATGCAATATGCCACACTCAAACTACAAATTTGGACATTTTATATGACTACATTCCCCCCCTCTTTATTCTAGTGATGCAACAAAGTGAAATTATAGAATAATTGAAAAGTAGAAAGCGTAACTAAACTTACCTACAAGGGTTAATCCCATGAAGTTGTGTGATGCTGAGTGTACATAGAGAACACATTATTAAGTGAAAAATTGTAATAGAAAACAAAGAGTATATTAGTTTTTAATAGACATGTTATGTCTAAATTAAGAACATACAAAAGTTGGGTCATAAATAGAGGAAGAAAAAGGAATGAATACACCTCATCAAGTACGTAGACTAATACAAAACCTATAATGTTATTGAGTGATGCTAAGTGATGTTAGATAATGTTGGGTATGTACTAAATGAAAGGTAATATCATGAATAGAGATAAGTTCTCAATTCCCTAAGGGTGGCTCAAGAATACAAAGGCTGGCCTTTTGGCTCTATCATTGCCCACTAAGTGAAGATATGTGATCATTCATGTGTTAATAGATGTTTGGATTATGTTTCTAATCTTTCTAATTAGGTGACTCAAGAATATAAAGGCTAGCTAATCCTTTGGCTTCATCATTTATCACTATGTAGTGAATTATGAACTGATACTAATATGAATGTGTGTCATATGAGATGGCTCTTAAATATCATGAATGTTCTTGAAATATGATAATGTGGCATGGGTAGTTTAATGTGTAATATAAAATAGGCAAATCTTGGCCACTTTTAAAGGTGGAGATTAAGCTTATATGAAAGACAATCTAAAATTGTGAACTAGCCTTATATAGAATCCACTCAAGAATGACGCCAACCACTTATAGATGAAATAAGGAATGTAACTAATGATAATACCTGGGTAATGTACTAAACTCAAAAATAAAAGAAGGTAAATGTGCCATGCACATTACCCCAAATCATTGGTGTTTATAATATGGATATTGATTTAGAAGTTGTACCAACTACCTTATCTAGAACTAGAAATGAGAGCCATCATGTCATGTATGATTACCCCCTATATTTGGATTCTTTGAGAAAAATTATACTAAAACTACCTAATCTAAATTGAACTATTGCTAACAAAATTGTAACTAAACTTACCTTTTTATCTATTTCTAAAAAATTTGGGTTTTCTACTATTTGGATAGGAGTACCAAAAATAGGACACCCTATAATCTAGCGCTATAGTCCAAGTATAATAGACTTATCCTTTATTGTTTTTGATCTTTTTTCTATGTTTGTCACTACTTTTTTGGTCTGCTCTACCTGGTTTGGGTTTTGGTTGCCATTCTAAGTGTTCTAAAACTAATCTTTGACCAGTAGATGCTTTGATCTATATGATAAAACCCTCATTTATTTACCCCTCTTTTGAGGGTAGGAATTAAGACCTTGCAATGAATTCCCTTAGAATAAAAATCTTTGAAAGTGTGTTATGCTTTGAAATACATGATATATCAATGATAATAAAAAAGATGTCTCAAGATATAACATAGTTTGTATTGGAGATTGTTAGATTAACAAGGGTATGCCTAGATAGATGTAATAATGTAATAACATGTGTATTATATTAAATTAAAAACAGAAATTCTAGTTGTTAATTATTAGTTTTTAGTTGTCAAGGAGGGATGGAGCATGATGTCCATCATGGCATCTAAGAAATCGAGATAATGCATGATGTGGATCATGGCATTGCAAATAATTTAGAAGTAACAAGCAAATAAGCATGCAAGGTAAGAAGCAAGAAGCATGTAAAAGTGGCCAAGGGGCCAAGAAAATAAGGGACATAGGCACATGTCACTCAAATTGAAAATCAAGAATACAAGGCAAGATCAAATGCCCACATACACATACAATTGGAAAAAAACAAGGTTGGCGTGAGGGCCACATAAACATAGAAAATTACAAGCAAAGGACATTAGCAAATGTCCTAAGGCACACACAAGAATATAAATTAAGGACATTGGTAAATGTCCTAAGGCATACACAAGAGTTAAAAAAATAAATGATAAATTCAATCACATCTAGCTACACAAATAAAGAAAGGAAGGCATGTATATATTATAAATAAAATTGTATCTAACTAATCAAAGCAAGAAGTGAAAGTATGCAAGACATGAAGTACAAGACTAGGTATATGCTATGAAATACATAAGTGCTATATTATAGTGAATGTTGATATAGTAATCTATGTAAGATAGTAAGTAATATACATCAACATGATAAATATAGTGTGTGGTATAGGAATGACATAACCTAGATGGTGTAGTCATGTAGAAGATACCCCTAGTGGATATATATATCTATGTATGCCTCAACTATAGAATTAAGATGCCCCCTCAATGGGTAGAGTAAAGTAATCAAGGATCTGGATCTCACTGTACACACTCAAAGAAGATCAAATTAAGCATGAAAATGTAGATGAAGCAATATACAATAGTATTTAATAACAAAATTTAAGTCTAGCATGGTAGTAGAAATGTAAAGTATGGATAATGCATACAATTGAAATGTTTTTGGTGTTTTTGATTTATTTTAATGTTTTTGGCATTTCAGAATATTTGTATGTTTTTATATTTTTGAAATAAGCATAATGAGTCATAAGGAGACTATGTAAAATAAATTAAAAAGAAGTTATCTTCAAGAAATATTGAGAATAAATGATACTAACTAATGAGTCTCATAAGAGACTGCCTATCATAGTGTCTTATATCAAGGAGAGGGATCATGCGTGATGGAAGGGTTGAGAATATGAATCTAAAAGCTATTTATGTTTTAAATGCTCTAAAATATCTGTAGCATAAATAGGTTGTGGGGTCTCCTTGTAAATATAAGAAGTGGATGCAACTTTATGGATCTTAGGGACCCATCTGGTTGTAGTATAAGGTCTCTGAACATGTGATCTATGTGTAAAGGTATGAGACCTCAATGATACTACCCTAGGTGTGAATACTATAGCTAGAAACTATTTAGAGTCTTGAAAATATGGTTGTTCTAAAAGAGTCCTCTATGGAAGTATATGAAATCTCTATGCTGGCAACAAAGGCCTCAACTATGTCTAAATCTCAATTGGATTAATAACTATAACTGGTGGATAAGTTAAAATTGGTAACTATAGAGTAGTAGATGGCTCTAAAGTGGGGAGTCGTAACTCATATGGTACTCCACCAACTTTAATATCCTGATTAGTGTGAATGAATTTCATGCATTTGTGAACTATAAAATGTACTTCATGAAGTTTTTGAATCTATGGTCGACCAAACAACATATCAAAGAATCCTACACTAGAAATTATAGTAAATGGTGTGGCCATATGTGTAGGTCCAACATATAGAGTAATTAAAATATCACCCAATAAACTCTATATGTGCCCACTAAATCCACTAATAACTATGTTTGTCAGGGTAATGTCTTGCTCTAAATATCCTAAATGTTGTAGTAATGTCATAGTGTACATTTTCACACTAGATCCATTGTATATGAGAACATTATGAGTGGAATGATGATTAATGTAAGCTCTAATAAAGAGTGCATAGTAATCCAAATCATCCTAAACTATCTCTTATTCAAAAAATGAGATGGAAGGTCTAGCTAAAACTCTAGAATTATACACACTAATCATGTTGCTCAAAGGATGTGACTCAACTGAAGGTGATTGGTATGTAAATAATGGAGGATGTTCATGATATGCATGATGAACACCTGATTTATCTCTTGTTTCTTATTTAGAATGTTGTGGGAAAGGATCTAATAAAAATTTTAAAGCCTTATTTTGTGTTTGCTTTCCTTGATGAGGCTCAACTTAAGTGCTAAGATCAATAAAATTTCCATCTATCAAGTCATGCATCTCATGTTTCAAACTCATGATTCTATTCGTTATGTGGCCTAGTGCCCTATGAAAATTTCAAAATGAATTTTGATCATATCCTCATGTAAGAGGCTTTGTTGGATCAACTTCTTGAATAGGAGGGAGTGATATGATATTACATTCCAATAGTTGTTATAAGACTTTGGTTAGAGATACTGGTAGATTAGTAAAGGATCATTGAGGAGGTTCTAATAAAACCACTCATTGAGGGGGATATGAATCTACATTAACTATAGGTTTATTTTGACTTTTCTATAATTAACCTTTACTTTGTATGGGACTTTATTGTTGCTCTTGTTTGTTGTTTTTGATATGATTATGTACTTGAGTTTTCCCATTGTAAATAATTTGACTTCCATTTCCTTTAGTGTATGGCATAACTTGGTGAAGGAAGAGAAACTTTTGAACATTATTGACTCATGCAAAGCTACTATAAAAATCTAATTGAAGAGATCCTATAATTCTTGATAGGCCATGGGGCTAGTAATTTTAGGCAAGATAGTCTTATATCAAAGAACATAATATGTGAGATGCTTATTTGACCTTTATTTCTATTGTGAAACTAGGCCATAAGAAACCTTGTCACCTATGTTAATTATAAAGTGAGTGAGGGACATGTTAGCTAAATGATTGAATGCATTGACTAGCTGATTTAGTAGACTCTAGAACCATTATAAAGCATAATCCTTTAGACTCATGGAAATAGCTTGGTTAGTATAATAATTTTGTGCAAAAATCTCTCAAGTGTGTCTTTGGATCACCCTTTGCATCATATAGAGTGAGCTTGGGTTAAACAAAACATGGTCGCAAGGGTGTAGAAGCAATATGATGTGCCAATGCTATATGAAGTAAAGGAATCCAAAACCTATGTTGGTTTAGAGACACCTTGATCAAGATGTATCACCTTAGATTTAAGATAATTTATCTCATGCGTAAGGGAATCCACATCATGATATAAAGATGTACTTGTCATAATTGGTGGTGTTAGGCTACTATAGGGGGTTGTTGAGACATAGTTTCCCCTACTGTCATTTGCAACTTGTTGTTCTATGGTTTGAGAGGATTGACCATTGTTTACTTTTTGTTGTTCTTCTTAAAATATTTTAAGAATGTCATCTTGCATATCAAGATGTTTAGTTAAAAGGTCTCAAAGTTTCTTCTTATTAGTTTTTTCAAAACTAGTATATTGGGCCATTGTTAATGTAGGAAAACAAATTGAAAATGGATTAATTTTTTTGCAATAAGTTGAAATAATCAAAATTCAATGGAAGGAAAGTACTAAATAAAATAAATATAAAATCCTAAAAATAGCCAAATAGAATATGCATCAAAAGGATATGAAGCTTACAAACATGTAAAGTGATACCTCAAAGAAGCAAAGGGAACTAGTAAATTCAACTAGGGTTTGAAATAAATAATTTTTAAAAATTACTATGGTAAATTTTATAAATTAAATGGGAAATTTTGATTTAAATATGCTGTAAAAAATTAAAAAAAACTGGGACCTAATATAAGAAACTAGGGTTTGAAAGAAATAATTTTAAAAATTACTATGGTGAATTTTAAAAATTAAAATGTGAATTTATGATTTAAATATGTAATAAAAATTAGAAAAATACTAGAAAAATCAGCAAGGAATTTACCTAAGGGTTTCTAGGGTATTTATAAACAAACAAAGTATGTCAATTTCACCAAATGATTTAACTTTTTTAGGAATAATGAAGTTTTATTCCTATTTTAGTTAAGGGTTTGGATTAATAAATCAGTAAATAATACTACACTAATTACAATACTAATTTGTATAATTTGTATTTTTTACCTTTCTAAAAATAGTAATAAATTAGTAGAAATATAATTTAGATTAAAATAGGCTAAAATAGTTGTTACAAAGTCTGAAACTGGCTATGTAAGAATGGGATAGTATCACAAATCAAAATCTTTCTTTCATTTGGTGAAATGATATGACCATTGAAAATAAGACACCCTAAGGTCTGATATTATTGTCCAATCCTATTTTTATTTTCCAAACTACTCATAAAGACCTGATTTTTCTAGGTTCTTTATGTTGCCCCTGTGTGAGCCTACTTGTGAAATTTCAAGTGCTAAATGTCGACAGAGCTCACTGTAGATCTATTTTAATCTTAACACCCTAACCTTGCATCATGCTTGATAAATGGGATTTGAATCACTTGAAAGCGGGGGGAGCTTAGTGTATGTAATATGCACTTAAAATGTGATCCACACCCCTTGTGTGGGCATGTTGCCTACATACCAATACTCTGAAGAGGGATCAAGCCATATGTAGTTCTCCCACTTTATGTGCTTTTTGTAATAGTATAGTGAAAATGAATAAATACCAAATTCAGAGTGACTGAGGTGGCTAGGGACTGGTGTGAAGGTTTGAATATGTTTCCAACTATGTTTGGTGACTATATGAAGAGAATAGGAAAGTTTTCCTTAGTTTGTTATTGGTATTCTTGCTTGCTTTGTAATATTTGTCACCTCCTTTTATAAATGAACTTTGAATGGGATTTTATAGGAAACCATTAGTCATGGGTTACATGTATTCATGCTAGGATGGCATGATGAAGGATAGGAATTAGATGGAAATAACCATTTGAATTCAAAATGTGATTGGACAAGAGAACAAAAAATAAGAGAC
Organism: Torreya grandis; assembly: GCA_037957365.1. Classification (NCBI taxonomy): domain Eukaryota; kingdom Viridiplantae; phylum Streptophyta; class Pinopsida; order Cupressales; family Taxaceae; genus Torreya; species Torreya grandis. Next base: position 651,996 of record JARHVA010002795.1, read on the forward strand.
CCTAGAGTCTGACGCTATTGTCCATGTATGGCACTCCTATCCTAAAGTCTCAAGACCTAAGGGGATAGGATTGGCCTAGGAAATAGAGTTTGGATGAGCTATACAGATTGTGTGTAAGGTTATAGATGACTAGAAATGAATAAAAAGGTGTCTAGAAGGGTCATAAGAGCATGCAAGAATGACCTATGGATAAGGTATCACAAGCCACACTCAAACCACCAATTTGGAAATTTTATATGACTACATGTTGCATAACCCTCTTACACTTGAGATATATTTGCACCCTTTTACAACTAGTTTTATTGCACCTAAGTTTCCATTTTATGATGGCAAAGGTGATATTGAACAACATCATCAATCTTTTTATGTCACATGCCTTGACTATGCCTCTAATGATAAACTTTTAACCAAATTATTTGCAAGAAGCCTCATGGACTATGCTTTTATTTGGTTCTATTATTTACCTCTCCAATCCATGAAAGCATTCAAACCTCTTATATATAAAATGTTATCATATATTTCTATTAGTAGTTCAAAAATGTTTTCCTATGCTCAAATTGACAAAATAAAACAAGAAAAAAATAAACCTATCAATGAATATCTCTTAAGTAAAATATAATGATGGGAAAAATGAGTAATCCTATGGTAGATAATTAGTTGAGAGAAATATTCCATAAAAAATTCCTTGCCCCTTTATGTGAGTCCATTATTTTTAAGAAGTTCAAATATTTTGATGAATTATACCATGTTGTATAGGACCATGAAATGAAGATTATTTCATTAAATAAGATCAAGTATGTATCAAAAAAATTATATGCATATACATATAACACCAAATTTACAATAAAAAAAAATTATAAGGTAAAAAATATTAAGCCTAAAAATTAAAAAACCACCATTTCATAGCAAAATAATCAACTTGTGTATCCAATCCACAAAGAATATAGTTTTCCAATTTACCTGAGTCCCCAATTTAATTACTCCCATGGTTACTAGATTGTCATAATATATATCTCCCTCATACTATAGAGGATGATATGAATAGACCTCAACCTAAATGATATGATGTGAAGGCTTATTATGATTATAATTATGGACCATGGTGTTTTACAAATAGATGCTTCACATTAAAACACAATATCCAAGATCTTATTGATGAAAAAAATATTTCATTTGATGATTCTCCAAACGAATCAGGTTCAAAACTTGGTGATCACCAAAAATATAAAATATTTAACAATCCTTTGCAAGACCATTCTAAGAATAAACCAAAAGTAGAAATGGTATATAATGCATATCCTCCTCTATCACATTATGAGCACCTAGTATATGGGATTATTGGTAATTACACATGGCATATACCTCTTATGGTTTAGAGGCCTTATATTACTTTTGATGATAATGAGATTAAGGATGATGAATTTGACCTTCATTATTTATTCATTCGATCATACCTTGATAAAAACCTATATGTATTGTTTTAGATTAGAGGTAAAAGAAGGTTTTGAAGGGGCCCCAAAACCCTTTTACACAGAGCAAAATAAGAACAACTAGCCCACAGGCAACGCCTAAAAAACACTACAGTGAGGTAGCAAAAACAGGTTTTGAATGGTCCTGAAACCATAAGAGATACATCCGGTCAAAACCCAGAAACAAAAGTCTGGTGGTACAACAACAAACAAAAGCTAACAAAATAAGAACAAAGATCAGTACCAATTTCTTAACCAACAAGAAGGACCAGATTATTCATCCAGTTCCAGTATCAAGTTCATGGCTTCTTTTTCTTTCAAAGTAGTTTCTTGGGTGGTAACCTCTAACAAAGCTCCTTTTTGTGTATCTTTCTTTCTGGAACTTTGCCTTGTCCTTTTGCTGGGACCCTCTAGTGCTTTGGTCTCCTCATTGGCTCGTTTACCTATATTGATAGCAGCTGCACAAATGTTGGACGTTACTTCCTCCATTTTCTTTCTGTTATCTTTTATTAACTCCCGGAGGTTGTTTTTGTAAGCTTTGAGCTTCACAGGGATCTCGCTTATCTGATTTTCCATGTTGTTTACTTTGTTCCAAGCAGCTTTCAGAGAATCTTCCAAAGTTTCTACTTTTTTCTTGAGATCAATGATCTCCCTACACAACCAGGAATCTAATTGGGAAGAAGACTCAGCTTTACTGTTAACCCAAGTCATAGGAGTGTGTATTTCATCATTCTGATTCTTCCCTCTCCAATCCTCAGACTTTTTATTTGGGCTATTCCTAGCTTCTTCAAAGAAGTCATCTTGGCTCTTTTGTTCCCGCTCATTGATTCCATCTTCAATTTCCATCTCCATGTTTTGAATATCTTCCTGGATAGAGATTTCCTTTTCTTTCTTAGAAGTTGGGTCCTCATCAGGATCTTCCTGGACAGTGTCTTCCTCTACCACTTTCTGGTTTTCTTCCGTCTCTTCTGTTCTGGTAACAGAATCCTCCTCTGTATTGACTTTATCTTTTTCAATTTCCTCCGATCCTTCATCATTACTAGAGTTGGTGTCCCAGCTCTCTGTTCCATCTTCTTCCTCCGATTTTTCCTCCTCGGGTTCTTCAATTCTCTCCTGACCCCTTTCTTCTTCTGCATTCTATTTATTAGGACTAGGGGTCTTAATTTTCCTCTTCTGCTTACATTTTCATTCTTTTTATTCCCTGGCAACTTATTTTTCCCCTGTTTGGGATACTTAACCAGTGCCCTATTCTTGCAATAGCCTTCAATAAGCAGAATAAGGCCTTCGTGAAGAATAAGGTGCAAATCCTTTTTCCTATGAGCATAAAGGCTTTGAATCAGGGAGTAGCGAAGATAGAAAGGAAAAGACAAGCTAACCTTATGCCTGAAGTGGTTGAGGAAGACAAAATGGAACTTATGCACTCGTTTGCTTCTTCCGTCCAGGATGAAGTACTCCCTTATATAGCTTAGGACATCCCTCCAAATCCCTTTAATCTGATCCAGCTCATAAAAATCCCCATTTTTGACCAACTTCTGTTCCTCCTCATCCGTTTTGGGGAGCTTATAAAATGCCTCGTTCGAAATGCTGGTCTGCTTTGAAAATTTGATTCCTTCCATTGACAACCCTGTAACCTCAGCAAGAAAATCCTCAGTTAAATTTATAGTTATACCATGCAGGGTGACCCTGTCGTCAGACCAATTTTTGAAGAAGGCCGTCGTGATATGCGGTTTAGAGCCGTGGAGTCTTTCCATGTAGCTCATAACATTTCCTTTCTACAAAATTCTCCAGACTTGATGTTTATGGGGTTCTCCCTTCTTTTCACATGCCATACTCATTTTCTTTGAATCCTGATTACTGTGGATATTACCCTGGATCCTCCTGCTGTCAAGTTGATTGGGACGTCGAATTTGTTTATGGCTTTTCAGGATCTACTTCTCCCTCTTGAGGGCCTTACTCTTTAATAATTGGGTTCCTTTCCCCGTGCTGCCACTCCTCCTACTCATTAAGATTTTATTACACTCCAATCCTACCTTATTTCGCATGTGTGGCATCGAGAAGAATGATCGCCCTTAAATCCACGTTCCTTACTAAGGTTTCATCCCACCTCACTTTTTGCCCTTCCCAGACAGCACAATTGGCAAGCCAATCTGCAACACCATTGGCTTCACGGTAGGTATGGGTGATTTTTATTTCTTCAAATTTATTCAAAAGAGTTTTCATCTCCTTTACCTTATCCTCTATGGTCCAAGACACAATATTCTTATTATTAAGGATATTTATAACATTCAAAGAGTCCCCTTCAAGCCACAATTTGGAATATCTCGAGTCCACAGCTAATTTAAGGGTCTGGAGGGCAGTTGTAGCTTCAACAATGTGGCAGTTAGATATACCAATGGGAATTGCAATAGCATCAATAACCATTCCCACATGGTTTCTCAGAACACCACCACAACCAGCATTTCCCGGGTTCCCTTTTGCTACACCGTCAAAGTTACCTTTAATCCAATCTTGAGGTGGACTAATCCAAGTCACACCTGATCTGGGGTTATCAGGTTCACTGAGAATAATATCCTTCCTTAGGGGATTATCCACATTGAGATTAGATCTTAGATTTTTTTGAGATGAAAAATTTTCCTTTAGAGCTCTAATGATGTTCTGGCCAACCACCCATCCAGGGAGCTCTTTGTTTCTGAATATTCGGTTATTTCTTTCCTTCCATATTCCCCACCAAATATGGGGAAGAGTAATTTTCCATAAGAAGAGAACTTCAGGATTCTTTGAAGGGCAATACCAGCTTTTGAGAGAAAGTTCAACATTTTTTTGATGAATCCATGTAATGCCCCACAGATTGAGAACCTCCTTCCAAACAAGCTGAGTGAAGGAACAATTCACAAACAGATGATCTCTATCTTCAAGGTCTCTCTTACATAGAATACACCTGTTAACAATATTGATTCTGCATTTCTATAAATTATCCAGAGTCAAAATTTTATTTTGGAGAAGGGTCCAGAAAAAGAACTTGATTTTAGGAATGAGCCCCTTAATCCAGGCTCTTGTCCATAATGGTTTTCTACCGTTTCCCTTGGAGATGAAGATGGAAGAGACTTTAAACTGTCCACTTGGCTCCTGATACCAAACAATTTTATCTTCTTGATTAGGATATAGGGATATAGCATTTAGGGATAATTGACTATCCTTGAGATCTTGATCATAGTCAGTGAGGTTTACCCAAGTGTTGTTCTGCCAGTATTGATTAACCATTATGCCCACTCTTTGTTTACATCTTTCTATAACATCTTTATCTTGGATTTCTTCCTGTAAGGGTTTGCCTCTTACCCAAATATCTTCCCAGAATTTCACCTTTTTACCATTACCTACTTTCCATGCACTACCTTCTTCAAGAACATGTTTTGTTCCCTGGACTGCCCCCCAAATAGCAGACGGATGAGAAATATCTAGAGTAGTAAAGAAGTCATGAAGTGACTGTGCCTTAAATAAATACTTATGCTTCCATATTTTACTCCATTCTTTATTTTCCTGATAGACCCTCCATCCCTGTTTAGCTAAAAGGGCAGTGTTCATACTTCTTATTTTCCTTATACCAAGTCCACCATCCTTAACCGGTTTGCAAATGTTATCCCATGCAATAAGAGGCATTCTACTTTTCTCCTCAGAACCTGACCAAAGAAAGTTTCTTTGGATTTTTTCAATTGCCTCAGCAAATTTAGAGGGGATTTTGAAAAGAGTCAAAGCATACGTAGGTATACTTTGAAGACTTGCTTTGAGGAGAGTTAACTTTCCTCCTTGGCTAAGAAGACAGCCTTTCCATCCCGCTAACTTCTTACTAAATTTATTAATAAGACCTTCCCAAAAAGCTTCAGGGGCTTTCAATCCAAAAGGGAGACCAAGGTATATGGAAGGAAAAGAGCCTATAGAGCAATCAAGAATTCTAGCAATTTTGTTTTGTCTATAAATTGGGGTATTAGTAAAGAAAACTGTACTTTTATTCCAGTTTATCAGTTGTCTAGAGGTAGAGGTGTACAGATTAATAGCTTCCTTAAGAGTCCTTGCTTCAGTAACTTCAGACTGTCCCATGAAAATAGTATCATCCACAAATTGACCATGGGAGCAAGTTAAAGGATGCAAAGAGGGTCTCAGACCTTTATACTGACTTCTATGAACCAAGTTCCCAAGGTATCGTCCCATACTATCAGCCATGATAATAAATAGAATAGGGGATATAGGATCCCCTCATCTTAATCCCCTAGATAGATTGAAAAAATGAGACGAGGTCCCATTTACCAACACAGCTATAGAAGTAGTAGATATCAACTATTTGATAATATTAACCACTCTTTGTTCAAATCCAAAGGCAATAAGGCTTTTAGAAAGGAAATGCCAATCCACCCTGTCGTATGCTTTAGCTATATCCACTTTCATTAAGAACCCCTCGGTGTTGGATTTGAGAAGTGAATGAATATTCTCATGCACCGTTATAACTGAGTTGAGGATTTGTCTACCAGGAATGAATCCATTTTGCTGATCAGCAATTATTGAGGGGATCACAAGGATTAGTCTAGTCGTAAGTACTTTGGAGATTATCTTATAGAGGGAGTTGCACAAACTAATCGGCCTGAACTGATTAGGGTTATCTGCACCTGCTTTCTTCGGAATAAGGCATAAAAAAGTGGCATTAATTTCCTTTAGCATCTGTTTAGCTCCAAAAAACTCCTTCACCGCGTTACTGACATCCTTTCTTATAAATTTCCAGAACTTTTGAAAAAAGAACATGGGGAAACCATCTGGTTCGGGAGCTTTTTCTCCTCCAAGAGATCTTATAGCTTTAAAAATTTCCTCCTCCTTAGGTATATAACATAACATATTATTCTGCTCCTTCATGATCAAAGGGGGAATCACTCATAGAATATCAGCCTGACCTTTCAAGTCGATGTTTCTATCTGCCTTCATCAGGGAGGAGAAAAAAGAAATCATTTCCTCCTTAATTTCCTTTTCCTCTGTTATCTTCTGAGCTCCTTTTTTCAAATGATGAATATGTGTTTTCGCTCTGTGTTTCAAAGTGGAGAGGTGGAAAATCTTATTATTTTTATCTCCATCTTTCAACCATTGCACCCTTGATCTTTGTCTCCAATAAATTTCCTCCTTAGTTATTATGTCTTAGTACTGTACCAGTTGTTTGCTTTCTTCTCTTTGGGATTCAGAAGTATATCAATATTGCTGGATTTTTTCCTGTATTCTTTTGATATTCTCCTTGATGATCTTCTTTTCCACAAAAATATTTCCAAAATAGTCCTTATTCCATTTCTTAACTTTCTTTTTAACATTTCTGAGTTTGGAAACAACTCGAAAGAGAGCTGATCCCTCTATAGAGATATTCCACCACTCTTTTATTTTGTCTTCAAACTGTGGATGCTACAGCCACATCTTTTCAAATCTGAATGGATGATTCTTTTTTTGGTTTAGTTTATCTGCTAAGAATATTAGAGGGAAATGATCTGAGCCTATTCTGTGGCATGCTTCCAACTTGCAATTATAGTCTTTTATCCAGTTTGGGGAGATGAGAGCCCTATCAAGCTTGGCCTATATGCATTCCTTATTCAGTCTCTTATTGCTCTAGGTGTACTGAATTCCTTACAGCTCCACATCCATTAAACCTTCTTTGCTTATAAACTCCATAAGGTCAATTCTCCCTTCCATTTGAATTGTATTACCACCCATTTTCTCATAATCATATAGAGGGACATTAAAGTCTCCCATTATAATCCAACGCCCACAGTGATCTTTCCTTTTGAGCTTTGAGAGAGTTTCCCATACCTTTTTTCTTTCATTCCTGATATTAGGAGCATAAATATTAACAACATACCAACTATCCTTTTGGTCAACATTTGTTAATTTAACCGCCAAAAAATTTTTACTTTCCATCAAAATCAAACCAGCAAAAATATTTTTTCTCCATAAAATTGCAGTACCTCTCGAAGTGCCTTCAGAGCTACTAGCTTTAAAGGTGTAATTTTTAAAGTCTTTGATCTGTTCAGCTTTCTCCTTACTCATTTTAGTTTCTTGAAGCAGAAGGAGGTCTGGCTTTTGCTCTCTAACAAAATTCCTAACAAGATCTACTTTAAGAAGGCTATTTAGTCCCCTTATATTCCAACTAAGAATCTTCATTTCTTTTTGTTGTTATTCATATATTGCCCCATGGTTTTCTACTTTCTGTCTGCTATATTGAGCTTGCTTTCCAATTCTCTGTTCTTCTTAGCATATTTTTTCCCAAGTTTTTCTGAGGAACCTACATCCGGTTTTAATTTGGCTTGTTTTCCAGATTCTTTTCCTCCTTTACTCCTTTGAGAGCTATTAGCTTTCACTCCACCATTTTTTGTCATGATGTGGTTAGAATTGTTCTTTATCTCTCCTTTAATCTTTTGGTTTTTAGATTTTTTACCATCTTCAACCATTTCTTCTGCCTTGAGGACCTCTTTAGCTAGAGTAGTAATTTTGACCTTTGGTTCCTCCTGCTTTTCCCCAAGCTGACCTTCACTCAATTCATCCTCTACTTCTTCTATATTGTTTCTTCTTTCAGGATCTACTTCTCCTTCTTCTAATTCTTCATCAACATGCATCTTTGAAACTTGAATTTCTAAGCTTTGAGAGTTCTGAGTCGAAACAATAACCTCTTCTTCAGATAGAAGATCTAATACTTTGTCCTCAGTTCCCTTCCCCTTTTCTTCCATCAGGACATTATAAGTCTTTACAAGGGGTTCTGTTTTTCCTATTATATTAGGGTCATCTGTTTCTTCTGAAGCAGTAGATATAACCTTATCTATGTGTAGGTCAGCTAAGGCCTCTTGAGGCTTCCCTATCTTTCGATAGTCTTCTTTGACCTTCCATGTTTTCTTTTGTTGGGTCTTAATATTTTTTCCTACCTGAAAGTTTTTTGAAATGGGTCTTCCCCTATTAGGGCAGTTCTTAGCCCAATGCCCCTGCTTCTTGTACACATAACAAGAATTTGGTAGATTTTCATAAACAATCACTTGGGTTTTCTTACCAAGTTTGGAGATTAGATCCACTTTTTTGGGAAGGAGGTTTAGATCCGCCACTTTAATGTAGATTCTAGCACTTTGGAGTTTAGTTCTTGAAGCCATGGCTTTATCCACAACCACTAACTCACCAAATGAACTAGCTATTCCTTTGAAGATGTCCTCATGCCAGAATTCTAAAGGGAGCCCAGGTAGTTTAGCCCAAACAGGAGTTGTTGAGAAAAATGAATAAGATAAATCCATATCTGGTTCCCATTTCTTGATAGTTAGGGTGCTTCTTCCAAAAGACCAAGGTCCTTCACTCAGGATCATATTCAGATCTTCTTCACAGTTAAAGATGAAGGAGAGAAAACCATTCACCATAGGTGCAATGTCAACTTCTCTGCGTATGGCCCATCTCTTTTTGATCATAGACCTGAGTGAATCTATATTTGGTCTTGCTCCTTGAAATTTCCCTACTAGGGTGAGATCCATTGAAGAAACTGAAAAATCAAGCAAGGGATCTGGGATGAATATTTGAAACTCACCTTTCTCTTAGCAAGATTTTGATGTCACCGGGGGGAAGATGGATTTCCCTGTCGGTTTTTTCCCAAACAACGATGACCAGGTCCTTTGTTCGTGGGCCCCTTTCTGCCTTTCAAGGTTCTTTTCTGTGTTAAAAATAGTTTTGTCTTTCGCTGTCTCCGTGGATTGTTTTGCTACTTTTTTCGATGGAGAATCTCCAGCCCCACTATAGAGCTCAGAGACTGCTAACAGCCTTTTTATGTCTGCATCAGTTAGGAATCCTGACCCTCCACATTTTCCTCCTTCCTCTACTGTTCCACCTGGATCTGTTCCTCCTACCAGATTCTCCCCAATTCTTTTCCCGCTCATACCGATTTCAAAATTCTCTGCCATCTTTTGTATGGGGACCATGGGGACCATTAACCTATATGTATTGTTATGATTGATAATGGTGCAAGTGAAAAATTTTACACCATGATATACATACACACTTGGGTTATATTCATCTTGATTTTCACACTTATACCAGATTAATTAGATTATTTTATGGGACTTATAAGAAGGTTATTGGAGAGATTGACCTACCTTTACAAGTTGGTCCCACACATGTGGTTACTACCTATAAATATATACCTTCCATGGGCATCTTTGATATGTTATTGAGAAGATATCAGATCTATACACTTTTAGAAGTACATGGATGATTTTAAATTCATTCATTCCAATTAGGTGATTATATTTTTTTAAATTCCATATGAGCATCCTCTTGAAAAAGAGAAAATTATACCTAGATAGTTAATTCCAAAGCCTACTAATGCTAATTAACCATAAAAGGGTAACCAAGAGGTAATCCCCTTTACTAGGTGGTTAGTACTTGAGAGATCATTAAATTAAGACATAAAGTGAATTCTATGGAATACCAATATAATATGCATAATGCTTATATATCTAGATCACCTGCACATGTTCCTATTATGGTTATTTAAAGAAGCCATAAAGTACTCAATGATGAGTTCCAAAAACACCTAATTCTATTAATCCTACTACTTGCTTCATGACCACAATGTCCTATTTTACATATGTAGAGCATAATTGATACTATCATGACATATACTAAATGTATACATCTCCTTTATAGAATCACAAGATTATTACACTAGGTTCATAGTGGGGAGATATCTATGACCATCCATTAGATTCCATCATTAGATGATATTTTCTTATAAAAAACTCAAATTTTTTTTGGCACCTACATGTTCTATTAGCTCCTTGGTATCTATGTGTTAGTTTGATGTTGATGGATGTCATATTTAGTTACGCTTACATACACACATGTGTGTACATTTTTATTTGAGTGTGATATAATCATATATAAATACATGATATATTATAATTTTTTAATATTTGGGCATTCCCTCTAATCATGTCATGTGGGCATTGTGATCCTCCACTTATTTGATCACAATACTTCTAGCTTATATCATTCTATGTTCACTCTATATTATCATGTTTAAGCTTACATATGTAATAACACATGCTTTTATCCATGATTGTATCATTTACAAGGTACTTGATATGTTATAAACTTGATGTTTTATGCTAACACATTTGGTACATGGGATACTATTATATGTTTATGGTGGTTGCTTATGATTTCCTTTATGCACTTCATTGAGTGCCTTTCTTTGCAATTGTCTTTATTGTTTGAGAATTTAAATATGATCCTTTGCTTAAAGCCCTCATGACTATGTGATTTATTTGACATTTGAATATTTCATTGATTACTATATGAACATTTGAATATGTCATTCTTTCTTTTTGGACATTTGACTAAGTCATGTCCCTTTATTATGTGACATTTAAACATGACCCTTGTTTGTAGTCTCTTTGTATCATTGCATTTTGATTTGATTTTGAGCATTCTTATGTGAGCACTTGATTTGCTTGTTGAGATTGTAATATTACTTTCTAGATGTTGCTATGATATTTATCATTCATCTTAGGCCTTCTTGTGTTCACATTAGTTCTATGTGCTTCAATGATAATCTATCTAGATATGTTCTATCTATATACTATAGGAATTCATTCATAGATTATGCAGTTGTCTCATTATTTTGAGGGGAGGTAACTACCAATTCCTATCTTTACCTCACCTAAAAGCGGGGAATATTAGTGGGGGCATATGATAGAGGCATTCTCTCAACACTTGGAACAATTTTTAGATTTAGTGGGGTCATGCTTTGGAATCATGTTCTCCATGCTAGTATTTGTATCAATTTTTATTTTTATCCATTTATAGTGGGGCATGATTTGAAATCATGGTATCCACACTTACATAGTGTTTTGAATTGGCCAAAACACATTGTTTTATGATTAAGATTCACATTTGTGGTATAGATACACTAGTACCATCGTTATACATAATTTCATCATGAGGCATATATAAGGTGTATATGTTATGTAATTTGTGTGTAATACTATAAAATTCAAATCATTTTTAGTTTCTAAAACTCTTTTATAAATTTTTACTGCATTAAATATTTTACATACTGATACCCTAGTCAAATTTTTATAGACTTTGTTGAGCTAGTCTACTACAGTAGTTGGTTCACTTTTTGGTAAGTTTGAGGTGATTAAATTACTCATCTTTCTAATTTTTTAGGTTGGACTTTATTTTATCATCCAAACTCACTAGGTTATAAGTATCATTTGGTTACATGATTTAGCTAATCTTAATTGCTAAGTGATAACTCACTTTTGATCAAAGGTTAGGGGCATGTGCCTTACAATATCTCTATCTCTCTCTCTATATATATCTCCTTAGATATATGCACTTTCAATATTTTTCCTAATCTTAGTTTAAGAGACTTACAATGATACATATTTTTCAAATCAACTTTCTAGTAGGCAAGGTAGTTATGTTGACACACATGTGTACTCCTAAACCTTTCTCTTTTAATTTAAATCAATTACAATTAATTTAAATTATAGATTTATGCACTAGTTAGATACAATAACATGATCTTGACTATAAGCCAATCACCAAATAATCACTCAAGGTGAGCACATGTAAAGAAAAGGTGTGTTATACACACCCATGTATGTATTTCTTTCCTTAAAACTAGAAATTTCATTACTAGATTAAAGGAGGGGAAAATGAAAATGATATGTATGGAATATATAGCGCCTCAATATTGTACACTTGGAAAACTGAGAACTTGACTATTCCTCATAATTATGGACCTTCACCACTTCCACAAGTCTAGAATCTAATCTATCTTGTGCCTATTAGTCTATCTCTTTGTTTGACTAGTTTTATTTTGATGACCTAGGCCTTTATCTAACCAAAAATGCTTAAAATGCACTTATCTTCCATTTTTACAAGTCTTGATCTTGTACATACTGTCATGTTCCCTAAACACTAACATTTGAAAAAGAAACTAACATCGATGTTAGTGTCCTTACCTGACTCAATTTTTGAGTTTCCTAAAGTCAACTATTTTTTAAATGAAACATATCCTAATGGTTATACTAAGTGATTTAATGTGAATTACTTATCCAAATGGATTTATATAAATATAAGATCAAACCTCATTCATTCCTCAACTAGCATATATAGTAATATACCTAGTTTTCATACAAAATAACATTCAATTGAGAAAATATTCCCTATTCTTTTATATTTATATACCAATCATATGGACAACACATCTACAAGTATGAAGTATTGAGTGATAAACCTAAGAGCCTGATTTTAAAATTTACAAGCTGGGTCACTATTATACTTGATTTTCACATATTGCATGATTCACACACATGCCAACACATAAGGGATAATTACATTAATTTGAGGCTTTTTAAAAAGTATTGTCTATGTAGTCATTTCTCACTGATAGATGGGTCTTTGGGGTTATCTCAACATTGTGTGACAACTAACCCATTTTACCCCAAGGTCACCATCAAGATGAAGAACTAGGGTTTTGAAATTTCATGGGGAGTGATAGTCCATGACTCAGATATGAATGCACTAGATTGAAGGCAAAGCAAATCCTTAAAGCATATAAGTGGTCACATCCTTTTCCATAATTTATTTTATACATGACACTTTCATTAAACCTAAACAATAACATCGATGCAATCATCCTGAGCTGATGTTAGTGTCTAAAGCTCTAGAAGGATCCAATCTATAATTAAGTGACTAGTCTAAAATCTTCTTTTAGCTTGATTTCTACTTATTTTAGATCTAACACTATGTTATCATCAAAACCAGCTAATTATATTACTTCTTTGTCATATCCATACACACTTCAATTTTACTTTCTATATTTAGTTTATTCTTAGCTTTATGAATTCAATATATGTTATATATAGTTTTATCACCAAATAGGCTTATTATAGATATGATTATTACCCCTATGAATTATCATTTATATATACCCCTTTAATAATCATATAGGTAACCCCCACCTAGAGAATTTGGATTTTAAGGTTAAACAAAATTTGAAATTTATTTAACTTGAAATTTGAATTTGATTGGATTTGAAATTTTAAAATTCTTAAAATTTAAAGGGAGGAATACATTTGTATGTGTGAAACCAATGTTTATTTTATAATGTTTCTTGGAGAATATCTTACCTTTAAGCATTAGATCATTTGTGATTCCTATGAATCACTTAGAGAAACATAGTTCCTTAGTTAAACCAATGGATAAATTTAAGGGTGATCAATATCCAAATTCAATTAAAACTTTGTAAGATAAATGACACCCATTAATGGACACAAACCTCAATTTAGCTATTCTGATATTTATAACTGCAAGATATGAAATGGATTAAAATCTAAAAAGGACTCATAAACTTAATGTTAGAGGTAACTAAGCCTCTATGTTGTGCATTATGTACTTAAATTAAATCAACCACTATATATGTATTATAGATTCAATTGTAATTTTTTATTGAATGCATGATCAAAATAAAATGGATTACACCCATGTCCCCACCATTTATGTAGTTAGAGAGTAGTATTGAAATTTTGAAAAATAACAATGTGCATGCATCTGTATCTTCCCCCTTTAATAAATGAAGAACTGATAATTATATGTAGATGAAAATTATAGATTATATTTTAAAATTATTCATGAACCTATATCATGTAATCAAAATAGTGTGAATTTTACTTTTTCCTAAAATTTGAGTACATATGCATGACATATGCCCTTATCCTCTATTCCAATGACTAAATTTTGAATCATTTTAAAATTGTATTTTATGACAAAACTAAATTTTTATCTTGAATAAGATTATCTCATGTATGAAAATCCCATTGAAACCCTATTATGAGATAATGTAAATGATCTTGAAATTCAATCATATAAAAAAAATAACTACAACATGCATAGTAATTTGTGAGAATTGAATAATGTAGCATATGTGAAAAGTATGCTATCATAGTAATATTTGTGTCACTTGAATTTTGGATGTAACACATTATGTAAATCCTATATAATGTAATAATTAATCTCTTAGTAATAGAATTAGTATATTATCTATTATTTAGTTCATGATATGGATCATGAACTATAGATTTTAAAATATATATTTTATATAATAAGCTATTCTTATACACTTGGAAAATGTCACTCATTACTCAATCCTTCAGTTCATGACCTTCCCATTTCCAAAAGTCTCATGTTAACCATCTCATTGTGCTTAAATGATTATATTGTAATTTGACCCTGATATTATTATTAACTAGATCACTTGTATCCCAAATTATGATCAAAATATGATATATATCATTCACAGTTAGTTATATATATTTAGCATTTTCCAATTCTCCTAGACACTACCATCTATATTAGGACATTAGAAACGACACTAGTGTCCCAATTTTATTTCTAGTTTTCATACCTCACAAACATTAAATAAAATACAAAGGATATTAATTATCTAAAATCATGTACTTTACAATCCAAAGTCCATTCATTATCTAATCTAATTTTATTAGAAATTGATATCATGTACTTTTCAATCACAGATTTATCTAAAATCACCTCTCAAGTTTGAAAAAATACCATATTCTTACTTATTTTCATGTTAGTCATAGGATCCATATTATTAAAGGTATGAAGCATCAAAATATAATACCATGATAACTATTTTAAAATTTACATGCTATATCACTACATGGACCACCATTTAACATATTCCATATTTGTTCACACTCAAGCCCACATAATAGGGAAAACTACATAAATCTAAGGGTCTCTTTATAATATTGTCTATTAGGTAAATCTTATTGATAGATGGGTATTTGAGGTAATCTTGATCTCACTTTAGCCCACTAAAACCTATTTTTTAAGGTGACATGCTGTATTTGAAGGACCTTGGAATTTGAGCTACATACTGATATCCAAAACCTATTTACAGAATTGTAAATGATTATCTGCAAGGTGATAGAGATCCTGATAGGCATAAGTGGAATTTCTATAAAATAACCTATACTTAACTATGGATAAAAGTGTTAATTTTTGGATAGAAGTGTTTGCATAGTGTCTATATTTCTATAATATTTTCTAAGATAACAAAGAGCTAATTTATAGAATTTGATGAATTATAGTTGAGCATCATCTTGATTTTTTCTACACCTACACTTATCAAATATAGTTTCATATAATTAAATAAGATAAATATTATACCTTTTTCATGATTAAGTAATCAAATTACTATTTGGCTTTGTATTTTCTATATTTAAAATATTTTTATAATTCAACACTATATTAGAGTATATTATGAATCTAAATTATTTAATTTGCATGCTTATAAAATAGTATTTCCTTATTTTATTAGACTATTATCTTTAACATTAATTTTATAAATAACTAAACATATGGTGAACCTGACCTTTGAGTCTTCTTTGCAAAACCATAGCTTTATCTAAGCTTCTAAATTTTTTAGAGTATAGATGGTTTATTTATTATATCCCATATTATATTATAATATGGATCAAAATAACATGAATAATAAGGATAAAATAAAATCCCCTTACATGAACACATTATTTAGTCAAGCATAACCTATGAGGAAAAATGTTAATATATTTTTCAAGCCATAGATATTGAGAAAAATAAATAAAATTGTCACATTCTCATTGTTGTAATATTAAATATAAAGCCTTGACAAAAATATGTGTATAAAATAATGAATGTTTAACAAATTTCTTTGATCCATATAGACATAAGGTTTATAATATTCATCATAATACTCCCACTATTCATCCATGGCTTATATTGGATATTTTGGTCCATGTTATTAATAACCCACATGATAGGTTATCACATCATGAAGATAGTCAATATGTTCCTTATCCATCTACCACAACATAATTAGATATGATCAAGACTAATCTTATTTTATTTAATCATACAAACCTCTGATAAATTCACAAAGATATCATGGCTCCTTATAAAAATCCAATGATGTGAATGTTTCTTCTTACAAATAATTGCAAGTAAGTAAAGTTCCTTTGTTTTGAAATATCATAATAATGATACACTTGCCATTTATAGATTTTAAAAATAAGACAAATTAAAACTCTTGTATATATATTTTAATACACCAATAATCCCTAATAGTAATCTAATATATAGATGATTAATACCATAGGATACCTCTAATGTCAAGTTTCAATTCTCAATTTAAAAATATTTTCATGTAATTCAAATATTAATAAAAACATGATTAGGAGCTAAGATGAGTTGAAATACATTTTAATTTTGAATAATATATGGAGATTTTCATAATTGTCTTTATTGGTTAATGCTTTTGTATTATGGTACTCCTTTTCTATTTTAGATTGTTTTATGTTCTTCGATGACATGTTTAGGAGTTTGGAATTGGATGTATCCCCTCTATTTTTTAGGTCTTGTGCGGAACTTTTGTTTGGATGTGTCCTTATATTTTGTGTATTTAGTTATCCTACATGCCTAGTTTGGGTTACTTTCCTACTTTGTTGCCTCTGTTGGTTCTTATTTTCTCTTATTTGGGGATAATCAGGCCTCCCATTATGCTCGGTCTAGATTCCACACTAGTCATAGGTGGGTTTACCTTAATCCAAAAAACCATGATCAAATATCAACCTATTTCAAAAATTATATTTTAATATCCTTATCCACAAGATTTCATCATACCAATGTTGACTTCATTTTTAGTTAATGAGCACCCTTCTAATAATATAATTCATTTTTCCATTCTTTTGATATTTGGGCTAAAGATGGTCATTTATAGTTAAAATATTTCCATGTAATCCTAATTTGATAAGTTGGAATTGGTTATATCACCTTCCTAATTATTACATATCAACTTTCAAAAAATTAGAGGAATTTTTTATCTTAAATTTTTAATTATCACAATTTCCAAAATTAACTTTAGGCCATTTGTAAAGTTTAATTAGCATATTTAATGGTTACCTACCCACTTTCAAGTAATTATAGGATTTTTTTAATCTTAATTTTTAATAATTTCAATGTGACAAAATTAACTTTAGACCATTTTAAAATTTTAATTAGCATGATGATGAGTCTCTTTAGGATTATGCTATATGATTTAAGAATGTCTCATATTATTTAATATTTTAACCCTTGTATTTTCAATTAAATTTCATATTTAATAAATTTATCATTTATCCACTTAATTAAATAAAATTTCATAATCATTATACTTATTTTAATAGCTTATATCTAGATGTGCACAAATATGCATGCGTTATAGTAAGTAATAACAAAGACTTAATTACCTATTCTTTTCAAAGCAATATTTTTTATCAAAGATGCATACAATGAAATCAAATTGATATAAGTAGATAATAATTATATTTTGGTTCATTATGTGTCACATTTTCATAATTTAATCAATAATTTGTCAAAAACCAATGAACATATTGTGCAAGCAATCCATATTTTAACACATCATGATATTCATGTGATACTTTTCTCAATGTTATTCTAAAATAAAATTCTTATATTACCCATTATTATACATCAGGAAACAACACATATTATGAATAAAAAAGTAGAATAATTTTGTTATTATCATCTAATTATATGACATGATACATATAATTATACTATAGTGTGAAAATAAATTTAAAAATATAAATATGAGGGTATTATTGTCATAATACAAAATCAAAAAAATATTGTTACTATAAAAACTCATCAAGTGTCACCTGCAAGTAAAAAGTGTCCTCAACCAAATTATTTAACAATCACAATATTCATGTGTGGATATTATTTTTGGAAGTATCATATTAACTCTATCCAAATGGATAGTCATTGTGATATAAGCATGTTGCCATAAATGGGGTATACTATCATTAAAATATGTCATAAAGGACATTGGAAAGAATCTTTGGGATACATAATATTACTAATTACTTGTGGACCCAAGGTTTGGATCATGCCTCACTCATATCATCACCCCCTTACATCAGGAAGATTATGGTTATGCTAAATGCAGGCCACAATTGATCCTAATCAATAAGTCATTACATTTTCTCATTAAGGATGCTTAATTCATCTACCACATGATGGTGATACAAATCAGATAGTAGGTGGAGTATAATATCATCTTATGTTTCTATATGAATCCAAGAATTTTAATTCATAAAAACATGATTCATATGATTATTTTTATGATTAAAATTTAAAATAAATAAATAAAATCAATTAATCAATAAAAATACAAAAATAATTAAACAAAAAATAAATACAAAAATATTTAACACTCACATGTTTAATAGTTTTTGAATATGTTTTTTACTTTATGTTAGTAGATAACATATCATTTTATTTATACACACACATATGTTTCATAGGTACTTGAATGTGATATATTTATACATTATATCCATGATACCTATGCATAAAAATGTTGGAATTTTACTCTATGCATGTGGCATGTTATACTAGGGTCATATGCTTCTATTAATCATGATTGATACAGGTTCATATTTTCATTATTTTATGATCATTTTACATTATCATGTTGAGCTTATAAATTAACACTTCCCCATGCCTATACTCATGATTACATATATTGTGGAACATTTAAACATGTTAATTTTTTTATCCCCAGTGCCCTATTTATTGTTTATTTTGTGTGCAAAAATTTGAACATGTCTTCCACTTTGAGTGTGTTTATTTTGAACATGTCCCTTGATTATGGTCTCCTTATACCCCTTTTGTGTGGCAATGAGTGATATTGTGTGTGTTCTTGTTTTTCTCTAAATTTTGTTATTTTTAGTTATAATTATTTCTATGATTAGTATCATGCATCTTAGGGTTATTTATATTTGGATATTATGAGATTCATTGATACATATACCCAGACATGATACCACTATGTGATTCTTTACTACATGATTGATATAGATATATCATGGTTATATATTATCCTTTTGAGGTAGTGTGACTATCAAGTTACATTCTCATCACCTCAAAAGGGGGGTATATCAGTGGGGGCATGTCATAGAGACATGAGTTCACATACACAGTTGAAAAATTTAGTAGAATTTTATATATTTTACATGATTCAAATATACACTTGGGTTAAAATATTATGCATTTATCACTATTTTTCAAAGATTTGGCACAAAGTTTTAGAGATTTGTAATAAATATTATACATAGTTTATAGAGTAGATGTTACATTTTGATAGATAATTCAGCTTAAGACAAATTATATGTCCATATTCCATAAAAAATACACCAAACCATAGATACATATTCATAATATATACACATTTATGCATCAACCTTAACAATGCATACTAATTGATCTTCTATATACTAAAACCATTTAGATACCTTAAGTAGAGTGATTAATTTTCAACATGTTGGAATAATTGCTAATGAGAGGGGTGGGTGAATCCATTTATCAATATTTATATATTTAATTCAATTCAACATTCACTCACATGAAATATTAATGCATATACAAGCAACTATATAAGAAAATCACAAGAGAACACAAAATTTATGTGGGAAACCCTATTAAGGGATAAAATAAAATAAAAAATGAACATGTAATACTATCCTATAATGTAAATATTGAAATTTTATTGAATCACCAATTTCACAAGGAGCTCTAACCCCTACCTAGTTGAGCACCCACCCAACTAGTCTTTTACAAATTCAATCTTTCAAGGAGGCACCAACCCCCATAGGTAACTTAGCACCAAAAAAGTAACATATGCTATTTATAAACCTAATAACACCTATTTATAACTCAAAAATATATGAAAACCTTCTCTTTAATTCTTTATCCTTCAATCTCACTCAAACATCCTCTTAGGCCTTCTCGTTTAATTAGCCCTCTCCTTGGTAATATTAGGTTAATTGACCTTGTTCAACACTTATGGAAAAAAATTTATAAACTTATGTAATATTTATATAAGTATTATTATGATAGTAAATCCCTTAATATGTTCATAAAAACTCTATATCCTTCACTCAAAAGCTTAATGTTATAACTAGTCAATATAGCCTTATTAGGCCTTACCTTTATACTGAAATCTTGTTTTCACCCGTCTTGGTTAGCCAAGATCTATACAAAAATTTTATTATGATTTTTAAAAAATCACTATACACTTTTAATGAGTGAAACAAATAATAAATTAGTCAGTCATTTTCCATAAGGACCAATTTCAATATTAGGCCTAATGGAGACCTAATATAATTAGGTTTGTCCTATCCACACATTACCATTTAGACCCTTAGGAACACTTCATATCTTATAAAATGGATTAAAAAAATCATAAATGCCTAAAATATACCATATTTAAGTTTACCTTATGTCCCCAAATTCATTTATTCCATTTCACTACTTTGAACTACCAATTAGGTCTCTTTGCCAATAGGCCTTTTCACTGCATGTAAGTCTCTATTGAAAATTTGAACCATGTACAAAACTTTAACATATAAAACATTAATTAAATAATATTATTAGCTTAATAATTACATTAAAAACTTATATAAATTATTTAGTCTCCACCACATAGGCCAAAAGGCTTCAAGAATGCTCCTGTAGATAACTTACTCAGAAACACTAAACACTGTCAAAACATAGTCAACATAATTTGAATTTACAAACATGATCAAGGACTTATAATGATAAAAACTGAATTAAAATTATCATATTAGTCCTTTATAACACATATATTAAATTTTTATCATTCATATTAGTTAAAATTGACTTAGGAACATCTTTTTCATGCCCATAGAAAAGTTGCTAGTAGGTCCAAAAACATAGTCAAGAAAATCAACTTATATAACACTTTTGGGAGCACATATGTGATATTTTAATAAATTTTTGTGAAAATTTACAATAATTATAAAATATTTTAAATATATACATTTCATGGTCATGTATCAATATTGGTCTTATAGACCAATCTCACTATGTCACTCTACACAGAATCCACTATACTAGACAGGCCCTTTTGATGAAAACATTTTAATTGAATATAGGAATCATAAACACTTAAAACACAAGTTAAATATTAGTAATAGGTATTAAATGATGATAAAATTCCTTTTTATCCATCCCTAATCCTCTATAATCAATCCCTACACTTATATTTATTTTCTCCTAGTTTTCTCATTATTCTGCTCATTAGACTAGTTTAATGATAGGCTACCTTCCATGATCAATTTTGCACAATTTTCGTATGAAAAATAATAAGAAACTTTCATGACCAATATAATTCTTTCACATAATTATCCATCCATTTTCATGCTTTTACTTGGTCAACCCTACCTATAGCATCAAAAACCCTAAAAATAAAGGTTTTTCTTTAGTTTCTATTCACTATTAATACAAACCAAAACCACACAAGGATACCTTGAAGTGTAAATTACATGTTATAAACACTAAAATAGGTTAATTAGGATAATATTCATCATAACTAATTATATATTTCCTATCGGGTCTGTGTAAGGGTTTTAGAAGGGTTTTGACTACCTTACCTTCTTAACAATCATTCATAAAGTATTTCTCCTCAAACCTAAAACCAATGCCAATAAATTCAAGTGAGTTACATTAAAAATTACCATCAAGTTATCCAAATATTATGCAAAGGTTTTACATGCCAATGAGCATGAGAAACTTATTCTTAGGTTTGCAATACCCTATTCTGTGCCCACAATCAATGTTTCCATTAAAAATATTGCTTTCCATTATAGGATATGAATTAAATCTTTGTAAACATGAATAACATAACCTATCACACCTATGTAAATTATATAAATATATATGGCATCCTTGTAATATATCTTGACCCCTCATTAGGCCACTATATGTCACTTTGTGCATCTAGGCCTTACACTACCAAGCATACTTTGATTATGTTCATGCTTTGAAATAACCTAAATTGACTTAAAAAATATATCTTCATGTAATAATACATCACAACATGTTATCACACTACCATCTATATTTACATAGGTCTCTAATGGCTCAACTCACCCTGTTATAAGGCTTATATCACTAAGGTATTAAGCTTGCAACTTCTCACTAGGTCTCTTTATATAGGAGCTAAGATTTATTATTGATTTTTGAACTCATATTAAGGTTTATTTACCTCTTACCCATGTTATCATATATTATATAACTTAAATATGCCTGATCTGACTTAAAGTTCAAGGTTTCACCATGTAATATATATAAAAAGCTAGACAAAGCTTCTTAAAACACCTAGTACTCAGAGATTAAACACAACCAAATTGGATATTTAATGATATAATTATTAAAACTTTATTCTCAATAGACTTAAGATATTAGTCTCAGTATCATCACAACCTTTTATCAAAACCTTGTAAGGACTCATTGACCAATGCACTTACTTTATATGCTCTTTAGTATTTAGAGCTTTAAACAAGATGCTTCCCTTGCACCTTGACCATGATATTAACATGTCATAAAAACCTTATAAATAATACTAAGTTGACTTTAAATTATCTCTTAAAAGATTAAAAAAACTTCCTAGTCACACACCACTTCACCAAGCATGACATCAACACTGAATTTAGCTTGACTTTGACATTAATGAAAATATTAATGTCTCAATACCAACATTAGGAACATATATCAACAATCTACCCCTCTTTCATTGATGGAAAAAAATATTAATCATGCAGATAATTCTCTAATAGTTAAACTTGAAAGAGAACCTTTCTCCCCCTTTGACATTAATGATAAAGCTTCACCTTCTTGGCAACTATTTGATCCTTGGACATATAGATTTTTAAAATCTTACTTAAACACAAACCAGGGTCACAAGTCTTGAGGCATGATTAATTTTATTTATCTCCATTAATATTAAATACATTTTCAAAACTATGACTTATTTTGATCAAGTCATCATATAAACTTATTATGACTTATCACTTGTGATTACACTTGTAGCATGCTTTATTTGACTATATCTTGAAAATTGAAAGTCTCCTCAAAACCAAAAGGCTCCCCTTATGATTGAGCATACTTCATGTTTTGTGATAATTATCTAAGTTCCTCCATGAAGCCTAATAGAGGTGATCACCTCTACTCTTAGAGATATAGAACAACATGAGTTTAGGAGATTCCTAGATCTCCATGTCTTTGCAAGATTGAACTTCCTTCATAATCCTCTTATGCTTGATTTGTCCTTCCAGATTTACTTCTTTAGTCTTTTCTTGAGAAATAGTTTGGTTTTATTCATTGATCATATTTCTCTCATCAACAAAGTATGCTGATATAGAAAATTCTTGGCATTCCTTTGCATATTGATTTTGTTTTACCATGGCAAACAATCCATTTGAACTTGTAGATTGGTTATCCACCTTAGTTACCTTAGGTTTCAATTTTTTATTTATTTCTTGTGTTCGCAAAGCCTCAAAATTATTATCTTATCATGATAAATCATATTTATAATTCCTTTCAATGTGACCAACCTTATGACAATTAAAACAATTTATCCCTCTAGATAGAAATAAACCATAACCCATACCTCTTGGTTGATAAATCTCCTCATAATTCCATTCAAATTCATTCTTTAATGGCCTTCTACAATGCATTACTCTATGATGAAATTGGTTACATGAATAACAACAGCCATTAAAATGATTAACATGCCTTATGGGGCTAGATTGACTAAAAATGTTGGCCTTTATTTTATCAATACCATACTTCTTAGGTTGATTATTGACTTCAATTGTGTCCTTTTAATCTCCAATGAAACTAAGACTTGTCTTAACATCAATAGTATTTTGACTACTCAAAAGGTTATCTAGATCATTTGTGATCTTTTCAAATCTTAAAAAGGACTTAAACTTATTTGATTCTTGTTTCCATTGAGCTCTCAAAGAGTTCATTTCAGCCACATACCTTACACATTCTTATTCTTTTAATTTTAATCTTGTAGTGCAATCACAATTTCAAGTTGACTTTCCACTTATTTAACTATTTACTCTTTATCCTTGGAGTTATTGCTTAGTCTATCTTCAAAAAAGTTGATTTTCTCCTCATATTATTTGATAATGGATCTCATCACCCTATTTATTTCTTGGCCATCTTCAATTTTTCTAGAGTATTCATCAACTCTACTTCAAGATCTACCTCATTACCTTCTTCATTTGAGTCACCAATAATACCTCCAATATATATGTATTCTTCTTGATTTGAGTAGCTTACTTATTCAGCCATGAAGATAACCTTATTGACATCAGGTTCATCATCTTCATGATCACTCTCTAAATCACTTCTCTCACACTCACTAGATGAGTTGCAATCTTCCTTGGTATAAAGAGTCCTTTTTTTTTTGAAAAAAAAATCTTATTGTCGTATCTTATGAATCTTTTATTACTCTTATCTAATTTACTATAGGAAATTTTGTCATCATCATGACCTTTATCATGATCTTCATCATTATTAACCCTATGCTTATGAAGGAATTTGTTATCAAAATGTCTTATCTCTTCAAAATTAAAACATTTGAAAGGTAATTTACCCTTGTATTTACCTAAGCCTATCTTCAGCTTCTTTGTGAATAAAGATATCAACTCATCATCATCAATATCAGATTCATCATTATATTTATCTTTATTTCCTTGTGTATTCTTCTCCTTTATATTATTTTCTTATTTGAATCTAGCTTCCTTATTTTTATGTCTTCCTTCACTTGTTCTCATCTCATAGGATATTAGGGTTCCATGAAGTCCATCCATCTCTAGCCTATCTAGATCCTACATTTTTTCAATGGAACATACCTTGGAATAAAATTTCGGAGTTAAAGACCTTAGAATATTTTAAACAACAATAATCTCTTTTGATTATTCTCTTAGACCTATTATGATGTTGACCACCTCATGAACCGTCAATAAGTAGGTAGAAATGGTCTCATCTTCATTCATTTTTAGACTTTAAAATTATCTTCTATAAGGTTATAACATGTCCAAGCTAAATTTCGTGTCACCTCCATGAATAGTTTTAAATTCATCCCACATTTATTCTGTATATATATAGTGCATAACTTTCACAAGTTTTGGTTCAGATAGACCACACATAATCCCATTCATTGCTTTTAATTTGTTATCACTAGCCTTCTTACCTATTGCATCCATAAGAGGGATAGGGGGTGTAGTATACCCATCCAAGAATAATTTCCAAACATCATGACCTTGAGAAATCAGATATGTAATCATATTCACACTCCAAAAACCATAATCAGATCCATTAAACAATAGAGCTTTGCTTGTGGAGAAGCCACCTTGTGTTTGACTAGCCATCTTATCTTGTTTATAATCTCCATTAGGTTGTAAGACCTCCTTTAAAAGACCTACTATGATACCAAATTTTTGGATAATGGCTACTAAGAGGGGGTGAATTAATTTCTCAATATTTATCTATTCAATTCAATTCAATTCAACATTCACTCACATGAAATATTAATGCATATACAAGTAACTATATAAGCACATCATAATAGAACATAAAAGTTATGTGGTAAATAATATTTGGGGATAAAAAACATTGAACCATTCACATGGACTAATATATTATAATTTCAAGTTTTAAATTGTAGTGAAGCACCAACATCATGAGGATCTCCAACCCTTACCTAGTTGAGCACCCACCCAACTAGTCTTTTGCAAGCTCAATCTTGTACAGAGGCTCAAAACCCCTTAGGTAACTTATAGAATCAACCAAGTCACATATGATATATCAATTGATAAATCAATTGTAGATGACAACCTTCTCTTGCATTATTTATCCTTCAATCTCACTCAAGCAACCTATTAGGCTTTCTTACTCAATTAACATTTTCCTTGGAAATATTAAGTCAATTGACCTCGTTCAATACCTATAGAAAAAAATTTATAAACTTATGGAATATTCAAATTAGTCTTGTGATGATATTAAATCCCTCAATATATTCATAAAAACTCTATATCCTTCCTTCAAAATCCCAATGTTCTAACTATTCAATATAGCATATTAGGCCTTGCCTTTATACTCAAATCTTTCTTTCACCCATCTTGGTTGGCCAATATCCTTACCACACTTGTATTATTATTTTAAAAGATAAATATACACATTTAATTAGTGAAAAAAATAATAAATTAGTTAGTCATTGTCCATAATGACTAATTTCACTATTAGGCCTAATGGAGACCTAATGTAATTAGGTCTGTCCTTTCCACATGTTACTATTTAGACCTGTAAGAGCACTTTATATATTATCTAAAAGATGAAAAACTTCATACATGAATCTAATATACCCTTTATAATATCACCTTGGGTCCCTAACTTATTTTATTCAATTTCACTACTTGGAACTACCAATTAGGTCTCTTTACCAATAGGCCTTCTCACTGCTTATAAGTTTGTATGCAAATTTAAACCATGCACATAACTTTGACACATAAAACATTCATTAAATAATATGAATAGGTTAATTATGACTTTAAAAACTTCTCAAAATAATTTTGTCTCCACCATATAGGCTAAAAGGCTTCAAGAACACTCTTTTAGATAGCTTACTCAGAAACACCAAACACTATCAAAACATAGTCAAAGTCATTTGAATTTATAAACATGATCAAGGACTTATAATGAGAACCAATTCACTCACATGATCCTATTTTTCCTTTATAAAACATCTGATAAATTTATATCATTCATCTTTCTTAAATTTGACATAAGAACTTCTTTTTCACACACAAAGAAATTTTTTTTGTAGGTCCAAAAATAGAGTCAAAAAATAAACATGTAAACTACCCATGGGAGTAAATCTAAGATCTTCCAATGGATTATTTTGATCCTTTAACATCCTTACAACATCTATGTAAATATAAATTTCATGGTCATGTATCAATATTGATCTTATAGACCAATCTCACTATGTCACATAATCAAAACTTCCACACCAATGAAATATGAGTAATAGGTATTTAATAATTACCCCATACCTTTGGATCCATCCCTAATCCTCTACAACCAATCCCTAAACTTATATTCATTCTCACCTAGTTTTCTCACTATTTTGCTCATTAGGCCAGTTTAGAGATAGGCTACCTTCCATGATTATTTTTCCTAATTTTGGTCTGTAACCTAATTATAAAATTTCAAAAGAAAAAAAATAAGTATTTCACATCATTCTCCATCCACTTGTATGCTTTGATTTGGTCAAACCTGATTGTATCATCAAAAAAATTAAAAATAAGAATTTTCCTATAGTTTTTATTCATTTTTAAGATAAATAAAAACCACCTAACGAGACCTTAGATATTAATTTACATGTTAAAAATACTAAACTAGGTCAATTTGGACATTATGAGTCACAACTAGTTAGATATTTCCTATTAAGTTTGTGTAAGGGTTTTAGAAGGGTTTTGACTACCTTACCTTCTTATCAATCATTCATAAAGGATTTCCCCTCAACCCTAAAACCAATTATAATAAATTAAACATAGGGACATTTCCAAACTACCATGAAGTTCTCAAATTCTCATGCAAAGGTTTCACATGCCAAAGAACATGATAAAATTATTTTGGGGTCTGCAACACCCTATTCTGTGCACACAATTAATGTTTTCATAAAAAATATTGATTTCCCCTAAAGGATATGACTCAAAACTTTGTAAACATGCATAAAATGACCTATCACACCTCTATAAATTCTCTCAATAGCTCTTAAATCCTTGGAATATATCTTAATCCCTCATTAGACTACTATAGGTCACTTTATGCACTTAAGCATGACACTGCCAAGCATACTCTGAGTATGTTAATGTTTTAAAACAACCTAAAATGACATCAACACTCTATCCTAATGGAATACAAAATCACAACATGTTCTAACATTGACACCTATGCTTACACAGGTCTCTAATGACTCAACTCACCATGTTACTAGGCTTGTATCACTAAGTTACTAAGCCTTCAAATTCTCACTAGGTCTCTTAATACAAGAGATAAGTTTTTTATTGCTCTTTTAACTCATCTAAATTTTTATTTTCCTTTTTCCCATGTTATAATAGCTTAGATAACTTACCTATGCTTGAGCTAACTTAAATTTCAAGGTTTCACCATGCAATATGCATAAAGAGCTAGACCATGCTTCTTAAAATACCTAGTACTAAAAGATTGAACACAACCAAGATGGATATTTAATGATATCATTATTCAAATTTGATTCTAAATTAAATTATGAGTTTAGTCTTAGTCTCATCACAACCTTATATGAGAACCTCATAAGGAATCATTGACTCACATGCTTACCTTGTGTGTTCTTTATCATTTAGAGATTCAAACAAGATACTTCCCTTGTACCTTGACTATGCTATTGACATGTCATCAAAACCTTATAAATAATACTACGTTTCCTTCCAATTTTATCTCAAAAGAGATACAAAAATTCTTAGTCATACACCACTTCACCAAGCATGATATGAACTCTAAATTTTGACATGAGAGACATTCAACTTGAATTTATATCAATGACAATATTAATGTCTTAATACTAGCATTAGGAACATAACTCAACACAACATACTCAATGGCCTTGGCACTACTTTCATTTTTTAGGTTGAGATAGTTAAACTATTTGACCTAGGTGATATTATCTAAATTATATATACACTTGAGCTATGTAATCAAGATTCAATTGACTTTATAGACTTATCACAACTCATATTTATAAAGTATTTTGGGAATCATCACCCTTTAATTATCCTCTTCACATATCTAAGATTCATTTGTGAATCTCTCTCTAATACTTTAGATAGTAGGCATCATTACCAAGGGAAACTGCCAAGTGAAAATGTTGTTGCATTAACACGTGTATTCCTTCCTTAGTCCCTTTTATTTTAAGAATTTAAATTATTTAAAATTTTAGATTTTATTCACTAGTTACATTGTAACATGCTCTTATTTTTAGGTAATACACAAATAAAAAATTCAAAAAGAGCTCAAGTTAAAGAAAGTTGTGTTGTACACACCAAGGTACACATTTATTTTCATTTAACCTAGTAATTTCATTCTTATGCATTAATATATTAAAGGGGAGAAATGTAGATACTAAAATCTAGATTTTGTTTCATAAACTATTCTTGTACACTTAGCAAATTTCACTTATGGCCCAATCCTTTAGTTTAATACCTTCCTACTATTGAAAGACTTGTGTTCACTATCTCACTATGATTAAATTCGTATATTATAGTCCAACCTTAATATTATTATTATCCATATTACATGAAATCCATAATGTTCTTAAAAATAAGTATATATCCTTCACTGTCAATTGCACATCTTCAACATATTCATATTCTCCCAGACACTTCCATCTAGATTCATACACTAACATCAATGCTAGTGTCCCAGCTCTAAAACTAATATATTTACCTCATAAACACTCAAATTTTAAAATAATTTAAAATGTATGGGTTGGCCTATAGTTTTTATTTAACATTCCCATGAGATAATTTCAAAAGGTGTTGTATAAATACAAGACAAAGACCATTCATTATCATAAATGAATATCAAGAACTTTTCAAGCACCCATATATCTAAAAATGCCTATAAAGATTGAAAAATTACCATATTATTACCTATTTCCATATAAATCATAATATTAATATTCTTAAAGTTATAAATTATCTAAATAACAAACCATGACTATTATTTTCCAAGTTATAAGATAGATCACTATATGCACTCACAAATAACATATTGCATAATTTTTCAGACAAAAAATCATATAATAGGGATCATTACATCAAATTGTGTATTGGCTATGTAAGAAGCGATCTTCTATCAAATGGGTCTTTAAGGTTAGCTCAATTTCATTTTAGCCCACTAATCCCTATTTTATAAGGTGGCATTCCATAATTAGAGGACTTATGGGTTCCATAACTAGTGTGAATTATCCTAATAGATAATCTACAAGATGATATGGAAACTAATAGGTGTAACTGATTTTTTTATAAAAATTTCCCATAGTTCATTATTGATAGAAGTGTAAATTTTAGGATAAATTTGTCAACACTAGTGTCACTATTTCAACATTAATATCTAGGCTGATAGAGAGATAATTTACATAATATGATGAATAATATCTATGCACCATCATCAATATTTATACACATGAAATTATTATATATCCTTTCACATCACTGAATAAGGTATGTATTATTCATTCATGATTGCATAATCAAATCATTATTTGTCATTGTACTTTTTATATGTAGAATATTTCTATAACAACACTATAAAATATATTATGAATTTTAATTATTATATTGTCCTAATAATATAATATTATTTTATTAAGTTTATTAAGATATTATATTTACCTTTAATTCCCAAAAGGGTTAAACATTTTTTGAACTTTACCTCTGAGTCTTCATTGTGCAACCATATCTTTCTTTAATATTCTAAATTTTATAGACTATAATTTTGTATATTTCTTCTACTCCATATTTTATTATAATATTTCTCAAAATCATGTGAATACCAAGGATAAAATTCAAACCCCTTCCATGAACGCATTTTAAAATCAAGTATAACCTATGATCAATAAGAGTAATATATTTTACAGACCATAGATATTGAATAAAAAATAAAAAATGTAACATGCTCACTAATATAATATTATATCCAAAGCCTTTATAAAATTAAGTGAATAAAAATTAATGTTTGATCATTTTCATTTCCCCATATACATTTAAGTTTTCTAATAGTCATCATCCCACTCCAACTATTCACCCATAATGTATATTGAATATCATAGTTCATGCTATAAATAACCCACAAGATATGTCAACACATCATGGAGATGGTCAACATGTCCTTTTCAATCTACCAAAAAATAATTATATAGGATTGAGCCTAATATTTATTTATTTAATCATAATAATTTATGATAAAGTCACAAAGATATAATGGATTCCTTGAAAAAATCTAATGATGTGAATGTTTCTTCATGAAAATAATTATAACTAAGTAAAGTTCATTTTTTTTGAAAATCTCATAATAAAGATATACCTACCACTCATAAATTTATAAATGAGTAAAAATTACAACTCTTGGATACATATTTTAAAACCTCAACAATTCCTACTATTCAAGTCATATCTATGATTAATACCAAAGGATACCTCCAATGGCAAGTTTCAATTTTCAATCAAAAAATATTTTCATGTAATTTTAATATTAATAAAAACATGATAAAAATCAACCTCTTAAAAACTGTATGTTCATCATACCAATGTTGCCTTTGTTTTTTGGTCATCAGGATCAATCTAATCACATAATTAAATATGTGAATACTTTTGGTATGTGGGCTAAATATGGTCATTTATTATCAAAATATTTCCATAGAAGCTTATCTTGAGAATCTTGGGATCGGTTTTATTGCCTTCCCAATGATTCCATTTCCACTTTCAAGAAATTTAAAAAAGAGTTATATTAAATTTTAATAAGAAGAGTGGGTCTAAATTAACTTTAGACCATTTTCAAAGTTTAAAGGAACATGGTGACAAGTCTTTTTAGGATTATGTTATTTGATTTAATAATGTCTCACATTATTTAACATTTTGAACTTTGAATTTAGAATTAATTTTACACTAAAAAAGAGAACATTTCATAATCATTATAAGTATTTTGATAACTTAAATCAAGATGTGCACAAATATGCTTGTGATCTAGTCAACAATAACAAAGTATTAAATGACTATTATTTTGTAAGAAAAATTTGTACCAAAATATACATACAAATAAATATAATTTTTAGAAGTAAATAATAATTGCATTTAAGTTCCTTATATGTCACATATACATAATTTAATTAATAATTTGGCAAAAAATGATGAACATATTGTACAAGCAATCTATCTTTTACTACATATAGATACACCTATGATAATTTTGCCAATGTAATTGAAAAATAAAATTCTTGTATTACTGACTAATAAACATCAATAAATACCATTTACTATGAATAATGAAGGAAAATCCTTTTATTCTTATTATCTAATTATAAAACATGATACAAATAATTTTAATACATTATGAAAAAATTCCAAAAGTAAAAACTCATATGAAGATATTATTGACATAATATAAAACCAATAAACACTTCTTAGTGTATAAATTTAGCAAGTGACACCTACAAGTAAAAAGTGTCTTCAACAAAATAATTTAATAATTATAATATTCATGTGTGGATCTAATTTTTACCATAATCATATTGACTCTACCTAACTGTATAATCAATGTGATATCATCATGTTGTCGCAAATGGGGTATACTATCAATGACCTAAATCATAAGGGACATTGGAAAGACTCTTTGGATACATAATATTACAAATTTTTTGTGGACCCAAGGTTGTCCTAGGAAAGGTTTGGATCATGAATCATTCATGTCAAAACCCCTTTACATTAGGAAGATTCTAGTTATACCAAATTTAGGCCATAATTGATCCTGATCAATAAGGCAATATATTTTATCATAAAGGACACTTAATTTGTATAACACATGATGGTGATATACATCATCTAGTAGGTAGATAATAAAATCATGTTTTGTATCTATATGACTCTAATATATTTGATCTATATGAATATGATTCATCCAATTAATTTTAATCATAAATGTTCAAAAATTCAAAAAAATAAAAAAAATACAAAAACATTAAAATAAATAGAGAATAAGAAAATATTTAGCTTTCAAATTTTTACTAGATTTTTCAAATGTTATTTGATTTATGTTTGGATTAAAATAAACCCACCTTTGACTAGTGTGGAATTTAGTCCTAGACACAAAATGAGGCCTAGGTCTCTTGCCAAACTATCACAAGAAGATTGCAAAAAACTAGAAATTGAAGGAACAAACATAGCTACCAAAACCAGACTAAGTAAAATAAATCCACCCAAACTAGAAACTACTTAAAATAAGGAGTGAAAATCAACCTAGGCACACCAATAAGGATGTATAGGTCACCAAGGTAAGAAATGAACAACAATAAAGGATAATAATAAGAAACTAGTGGGGACACAACGGGACCCATTACCTACAAATTTAAATGAAAGATGGGATGTAGTATAACCAAACCCAGAATTAAAAAGTATGTATAGATGCTAGAAACTAGGCATAATGATAGGACCTTGATCCCTATGGGCCCTAAAAAGATTATATTCAACACCTGCTAGACTAAAATGGCCTAGCCCATCTTCATGTTATCTATAAAAACAAGGTTTAAAAGATTGTATGGGGTGAAAGTGTTCCCCTATGACCCCAATTTGTGAATTTAAATGAGACCCTAAAGTTCAATAAGAAGCTTGCACAACTATTACCTTCACTATAGACATGGCCAAGGAAATAATCTTAAAATTAGGCTAAAAGGGTGCTCATATCCCTGATCTCATTTTCAATGGTCCAAGAGGTCCAAGACTTCCCTCTAAGACAATTAATTATGTTTAAGGAATCCTCTTCCACAACAAACCTAATAATGGCTTTGTCTATTATCACTTTAATTCCATAAAGAATGGCCCTAACTTCTACCATGTGATTAGTCTGGACCCCCATATTGATAACATAGGTGACCACCAAATTAACATTGTTATTTCTAATCACTCCCCCACTTTTTGAAGGCCCTAGATTACCTTTTGTGGCTTCATCAAAGTTTAATTTAAAACAACCATTATAAGGAGGAGTCTATTTTATTGAATCATAAGTGATATTGTTGAGTAATCTAGGTTCCTTAGGGATTTTGAGGTTCCACAATAGAATAAAACTCAAACCTTTACCATCAGTTTCCTCAAATTTCTTTGGTAGCCTTACAATCTAATT
Source organism: Torreya grandis (assembly GCA_037957365.1). NCBI lineage: Eukaryota > Viridiplantae > Streptophyta > Pinopsida > Cupressales > Taxaceae > Torreya > Torreya grandis. The sequence goes on from JARHVA010002795.1 coordinate 686,405, forward strand.
TTCCTTAATAACCTCAATAATTTTACCTTTGGTGATCCACCATTCTGAACATTTGTCTTTAAAAATTACGTGATTTTTTCTTTATAGATACCCCAAAGGAAATGAATAAAAAAAATATTCCATAGCAACTTCAATGACTTATTATTATATGGTAGATTCTATTACAAGAAAAGGGTCCTAATTGGATCTAGGGAAAACCCAATAGATCTTGAGAGATTAAGGAATTGAATGATAAATAAAAATAACATACTTGCATTCCAAGAATAAGTGATAAATAGTTTCTTCAACCTTTAGACATAAGCCACACTTGTTAAAAAATTGGAAACCCATTTTTCCTAGATTATCAATGGTAATAATTTTATTTTGATATGATAGCTGTAACAATATTCCAACTTTAGGAATCAAATATTTATCCCAAAATTTAGACTAGGAAAGGTCATGATCCATAAGGTCTTGATCAACTAGGAAGTTGGATTTGATAGTGCATTACCTTAAGGTTTTTGGATTCCAAATGATTCTATATTATTTAAGAAAGAGAGTAATGTTAGTTTCAAAAAAATAAAAAATTGACAGATCTAGGAACATGTTTTGATCCTTAGTCACATATAAAAAAATGAATCTTTTTCCAGCTAAGAACTGAATTGTGATGAGAATAATAATTATTGAATTTAACCCCCAAAATGGATTTAAATATTTGAATAATATATTTGAAACCACAAATGATTGGTATAGGAAAGTTAAATATGTAGGGTTCCTCCCAAACCCATTTATACCCTTTGCATAGAAGATTACTTACTTTAAGTACTAACTTACAAAAGGTGGAGCCATGGATAAGAACTTATTATTTTAATAAATAGTTTTCATCCTTATTATTTATATAATTAAATTTAACTATCTTAGTCTATTTGTTGTCCTCTTTCATGGTTTTCCAAGCCTAATTCACCAAAAGGCCCTAATTCATACTTTTAACATGATGAATCCATAAGCCCCCTCTATCTTTAGGTATACATACCTTATCACAAGTGACAATGGGTAATCCATAAAACTACTATTTTCCTGACCAAATAAATATTATTTTAATTTATTCTATTATATCTTATACTTTAGATTGGATCTTAAAAATAGACATCCAATAAACTATCATACTTTGTAATAACTTTTTAACAAGAAAGACCTTCCTTGTCTAAGATGAGAAGTTTAATTTCTAGCTAGAAAACTTATTTTGATTTTTTTCCATATGTGGGTTCTAGTTTTTAATACTCAACCCATCCTTGGATAAAATAATACCCATGTACAATACATGTAAGGATTGGTAGTCTAGGATATTAGAAATCCTATGTTATAATTCAAGCTTAGTATGAGTGAAGAAGAGTGAACTTTTGGCCATACTTAAATTATATCTAGAAAAGGCTTCATAGTTATCTAGAATTCCTTTAATGGCTTTTGATTACCTCACTAAAGTAATCCTAAGAATGAAAGTATCATTGAAAAACTATTGGTGTGTCATTGGTTCACTATGGGGATAAATTTGGAGACCCTATATCATGATTTTTGTCTTGGATTTATAAAGCATCAATCTAAGAGCTTATACCATAATAATGAAGAGGTACAGGGATAGAGGGTTCCCTTGATGGATACCCCTTTCTAAGCTAAAGTATCCATTAGTAAATCCATTAATAATAACTAATAATTTAGGAGTACAAATACAATTAATGATGAGCTTCATTAGGAAATTATTGAATCCAAGCTTCTTAAGAATAAGCATGATGAACCTCTAGGATGCTCTATTATAAGACTTCTATACTCTATTTTGAGGAACATAAATAATATCTTAGACTAATCTAGGGGTGGATAACATTGTGAATAAGTCTTATATTGTTAGTAATTTGTCTACCAGAGATGAAAAAACATTGTTGACCTAAAATGATCTTAGGGAGAAAAAGGTGAAGTCTTAGTACAAGCATTTTGGTGCATATCTTGTAAAATATATTACAAAGGCTAATAGGTCTAGAAATATTTAGGTGAATAGATCCTTATTTAATTTATGTTAGTAGATAAAATATAATTTTTTATTGATGATGGATTTTGACCAAAGTGTGGATCGGTATGGGAGACAATCAATGGCTCAAAACCCCATATAATTTATTAACCACCTAAATACCACATGTATACTAGATATTACTAAATTTATATCAATATTACCAATAGTGGTCACCAACTACCTTGAAAATAAATAATAGTGATTAATTTTTTTGAGAATACAACCAATGGCCACAACTAGCCTCATATGGCTTTCCATATATTTGAACCTAGGTGGAGATTGAAATAACCAAGCCACTTCACCATTTCACCCACATCACATTAGCTAATAAAATATAATTTTATTTATATATACACATTTTCATGTGTTTTTTAGTGTTATATATTCATAAATTAGATCTACGCTACATGTATGTATAAATTATGGACCTTTTCACTACCCATGTGACACATTACACTTGGGGAATCCACTTCTATTAATATTGATTAATATAATCTATATTATTTTATGATCACTATACTTTGTCATGTTGAGATTATATAATAATGCTTACACATGCCTATACTCATGATTAAATATTAAATAGTGTATTTGGTATGCTATGTTCTAGGATATTTTTATTACATGTATATGTAGGAACTAGTATGACATGATTATGCTAGCTTCTTATAATTCACTCATTCATAGTTTAACATGGATTATTTGATTGTCATTCTTGTTCACTACTTTGTTTGGATTGTGGAACCTTTGAACATGTTACTTTTTTGTTGGCCTTATTTCCTTGTGTGTTGTTTCTTTGATGTGTTGACATTTGAACATAACCTACCCATTGAATGTGTGGTATTTTAACATGCCCTTGTTTTCAGTCTCTTTAGACCCTTTTGCATGATATTAAGTTCTTTTTTGTGTGCTTTATTCTTTTCCAAGATTATGATTATTACTTATAGATGTTTCCATGATATATATCTTTCATATTAAGGATTTTTATGTTTGGATAATATGATCTTCATTGATGAATCTACTTAGACATGATACCACTATGTGTTTATTTAATACATATATATAGATATATACATATATATATATATATATATATATATATATATATGTATATACACACACACACACATATATATACATATACATATATATATATATATATACATACATACATATATATATATATATATACATACACACACATATATATACATATATATACATATATATATATATATATATATATATGTATATATATATACATATATATATATATATACATATATATATCTATATATATATATATATATACATATATATATCTATATATATATACATATATATATACATATACATATATATACATATATATATACATATACATATATATACATATATATATATATATATATATATATATATACATATATATATATATATATATATATATATATATATATATATATATATATATATATATATATATATATATATATATGAGATAAGGTGATTGTCACATTACATTACCCTTACCTAAAATGGGGGACTATTAGTGGGGTTATTTAATAGAAACATGAGTCAACATATACATAATTGGTAGAATTTGATATAATTAAAATGATCTAGATATAATCTTGGGTAAAAATATTATGCATTCAACACTAGTTTTTATAGATTTAGGATATATTTTTCAAATTGTGCATATATTATACATAGTTTATAGACTTGAGGTTACATTATAATAATTAATTCATATTGTGACACATTATAGCTATGTATTCCATATAAAATTCACCTAATCTCATATACATATTTATATTATATACACATTTATTTATCGACCTTACCAAGACACACCAATTGAGCTTTTATCTACTATATTAGTTCAATTCCCTTTAGTAGTGTGATCAAGATTCAAAACACTCAATGGCCTTGAAACTAATTCCATTTTGTAATTTGGGATGGTTATACCATTTGACCTAAGTGAGATTGGCTAGATTATGTATACGACTGCATGTGTGATCAATATTAGACACACTTGATAGTCTTGGAAAAAATCAACTTTGCCCTATATTAGGTAATGATCACCCTCCAATTCTCCTCTTCACATTTCCAAGGTTTAATTTTGAACCTCTTTCTCTCTACAATTATTTAACAAGGAATAACCATTACCAAGGAAAACAACCAAGGGGAAACATGGTTGTATCAACACACTAGTCTATTCCTTACTTGCCCTCTTTTATTTTAAATTTTCTGATAATTTCCAATTTCAAATTATATACACATATTAAATTGAAACATTATATTATTTGTAGGTAATACATAAACAACAAATTAAAATAGGGTTCAAGTCAAATCAAGGTTTGTTTTACACACTAAAGGTATGCATTTATTGTCCTTTAACATAATAATTTCATCTTTTTGAATTACTATATTAAATGATTATAGTTTTGGATGCTAAAATCTATATTTTATATGATAAACTAGTCTTATACACTTGTAAATTATCACTTATGGATCAACCCTTAGTTAAAGACTTTCCCACTGCTAAAAGGTTTATGTTCACCATATAACTATGCTTAAATATGTATCTTAAACTTTGATATTTATATTATAATTACTTATATAACCTATAGCCCATAGTATACTTAAAACCTAATAAATATACTTCACTCTTAGATATATATATTTAACATTTTCCTATTCTTTAGGACACTACTATCGAAATTAGGATGTTAGATGCTAGTGTCCGTAATTCACAAGCACTCAAATTTGTAAATATTTTGACATGTATTGGTCAATATATAGTGTTATTTTAAACCTACCATGAGATAATTTCAAAAATTTATGTATAATTATAATCCAAATACCATTCATTATCATCAACTTATATCAGGTACTTTTCAAGCACACATATATCTAAAAACAGCTCTCAAGTTTGAAAAACTACAATATTCTTCTTTATTTATATTTAAGTAATAAGAAAAATATTATTACAAGTATTAATCATCCAAATCTCATCCCAAGAGTAGTATTTTCTAAGTTACAATCTATATCACTACATGCACTCGCATATAATATATTGAAAAATTATTCACACACAAGCCCATATAAGGGAGATAACTACCTTGGTCTTACACCCTATTTATATTATTATATAGTTATGGAATATTAATTTACATAGGTTCATTTTATGTCATCTCAAATTCACTTGAGCCCACTAACCCTTATTTTTAAATTTAGTATGCCTTAAATGAAACCTAGGATTTTAAACCAGATAATGATATCCAAAACTGATGCATATAATCCTAAATGATAATTTAAAAAGTGAGGGAACCATAATAGTTGAAATAAAAAATAATATAAAAGGATTATACTTCATTTTTGACACAATTTACCATTTTTAATATAGAATCATCAATGTTAGTGTTCTTATTTTGATGGTAGTGTTGAGTCTAATAGAGAGATAATTTATATAATATGATGAATCACAATTAAGAATCATATTGAATATTTATAAACCTATAATTCTAAAATTTTATTTTTAATCATTAAATAAATTATTTTACCCTATTTTTTATTAATTAATCATATTATTATTTGGTATTATACTTTCTATATTTAACATATGATGTGGAGCATCATAAGGTGAAAATAATGTAATTATATTTAATCAATTAATTTTTAACATTTTTGGTCTTGGATAAGTGTTAGGGGTATTAATATGTCTCATAGTATGTACTATAGTTATTTAGAGTCTTATATTTGTGCTTTCATAGGTTTTTTTAATTTTACTACCAAATTTCATAATTTAAGAATTTAAATTTTCTAGTCAAGCTTGTTAGGAGTTTTAGAGTCTTGGGGGAATTATAATGTTAAAAAATGATTGTAAATGGTCCTTTAAGGTGTGTATTATATGTATTAATGTGATTATAATGATAGAAAAGTCAAAATTCAAGAAATTTTTTGTTGTAACTTCCCTTCAAGGTGGGCTGACAAGAATAAGGAGTTTGTTTTTCATGTTTGGAATATACGTACAATAGAAATACTTATTGAGAGAGTGTGAAAATATAATAGGGTGGAAGAGGATAAAATACTATAATTAAATAGAGGTTTATATCTTATAAAATAAAGAGATATCAATATTTCAAGAGCCATGTCTTCCTTATCAAATTTTGTACACAAATTTTATATATAAAAGAGATCAGTCAATAAAGAATGTTTTGAATGAATGCAAGATGATTTTTAGAATATAATTTGTTTTTAATACATCTTATTATTTTTTAATTTTATTATAAATTTAATATTGAGACTCACCTTCAATACATAGGTTCGTTATGTAAAGCTACAAGAAATTTATCTTAGCACAGTCTTGAATACATAACAAAGATGAGGTTTTGAGTTACAATCAATGTTTTTAAGTTATTAGATGTCTTAAATATATTTTATATTTTAAATTATACATTTTATTATAAATAAATCTATTTTATATTTCCAATTCAAACAAACTAGTAGATTACTCGTCATAATCCATTTGAAAGCATTAAGTGGTAATCCATAGTCAAGGAAAGAGTAGAACAGAAGTTGTTTAAAATAATATTGGGTGAATACTCATGGTTTTTCTCAATGTAAGTTTTTTAATTTTTATGAATTTATAAATTTTTGTCTTATTTTAATTTTTTAGGCATTAATGTGTCAATCCATAATACTATCAAAATTGGAAATCTACATGTTTACATAGTCATAAGTGATTTTACAAGGTTTTTTAAGATATGTATAATTTTTTTGGGTATTGTGATGAGTCATATAATTTAGTAAATAGTATTTAAATATATAAATATTCCTTGGAAAACAATTGGATCAGGACTTGTGATCATGAATTTTCTCATCTATAAACTTAGACCTATAGGTAATTTACATAACTCCATAAATCAGGTTGTTAGAAGTGTTTTAGGAAGATACATGTATTAGGAATAATTAGATGAGTCTTATTAATCTTTGGAAAACTTTATAAAATCATAAAATAATTTTTATAGTCTTAAATAATCCTTTAAAATGAAAAATACCACTCAAACTATCACACCATCTTATAAAGAACCCAAAACCCCCATGTTTTGACCTATAAGAGATGTTTGAAGGTTTAAGGTGTGAAAATAGTGGTTTTAGAAGTTAAATGCATGTTTTCATACATTTTTCAAGTATTTTTATCATTTTAATTTCCTTATAATTCAAAAAAATCATTTTGGTAAGATCTCAACCTACACAGGATTGTATTAAGAGTAGCCTTGGGTTTATAGTGAAAACTAGCATAAATTTTTATTCTTTTGGATAAAAATCCTAAAAATTTGTAATTGGTTTTATTTTTATGAGTAATAAATTATTAAATAGTTTACATACCATATATTATGATTTTTTTAATTTTCTTGCATGAGTGCTAAAGAGGCCTAATTGGGGGAAGGGGGTGTTGAGTTAAGATACTTACCTTGGGAGTTGTGACATAAAATTTTGTGGAGAGATGTAAGGGATTAATGGGTTATTAAATATGTATTTATATAATTTGTGTATTCTTCAAACCAATGATCATTCTGTAAAAATAAGGCTACAAAGAAAGGGGCTCTAAGAGAAGAAAGGGTACATAGTTTGAGAGTTTTTGTTTGTAGATCATGTTATATAATTAGATATGGAAATGGGTTGAAATAAGTAGGTAGATGATAATATGAGGAATATTTTGGGATTCAATATCCATAAATATTTATTTTAGGATTTTAGGCTTAAGTACCTACTTCAAGGAGAGAGCCAAGTGTGAAAAAAGGGTGAGTGAGGTTTTGATCAGTGTGTATAAGGTAATCAAGATGGTGATCACAAGTAGAGAAACTTGAAAATGATGGGTTATAGGTATTCAAGAACATGAAGAGGACTAGATGTATGAAATAAGGTTAAATATCCTAGTAGAGTCAAGAAATGACAAGAGTTTAAATGAGAGTGAATGAATTTACCTACATGAGGAATCAAACTAGAGATGATGGAAGGAAAATAAAAATAAATCAGAGCCAAGGTAAAGGATCAAAGAGTTTGTAGGAATAGGCACTACATCATCATATTTCAATAATTTATCATTGTATCAGAATATATTATGAATCTAAATTATTTAATTATATTAATTATATAATCATCTTTTCCTTGTTTGATTACTCTATTCTCTTTACCCTTAATTTTGAAAATGGTTAAACAAACATTCATCAAAATTAACAAGATTAACAATAACACTACCCAACAAGCACAATGTCATATAATAAATCTAAGGGCCATACAAAAGGACATAATCAAATGAATAAAAATCTAAATTTTACTTCAAATTTCAAGGTTCAATGTAAAGGACATGAATAATGTCATGAATAAGGGACAGGTTAAAATGTTACACATAATGTAGTGCCAAGGGTCAAAATTAGATGGACATGTCTAAATTTCACACATAACAAACAAGATCACATAGAAATGTTTAATTAAGTTTTGCACACAAGGGGGAAGGCCATACACACTATATAAAATAGATGTACTCTATTATTTATAAGAAATAACATCAATGGAACATATAACTAGAAATTTTGTCTTAACCATGTATATCTATTGCAAGAATATCTTATAAAATATCATATCCATGTACATGATGTAAGATAGAGATGTTATAAAAACATTTGTAAATAGTGTAGCACAATAGTATATGAGTCTTGGAATGTTAATATCTAAAAATGTTGTAATTTATTGATAATATGTCCCTAGTTTAGTAAGGCTACTGGGTGGAGGCAAGTCCAACACCTTAATCCATGTGAAAATTTTATGTCTTGCATAACACACATGAATACCAATTAAATTCATGTGTGATATAAATAATTATATTATCTACCAATAATGAGATAAATAACATATGAAAATGATGCAAAAGAAAAGTCTAATCATGTTTAGGGCCTAAACGTGTATTTTTTAAAAATATTTAGAATTTTTTATTCTTTTATATTTTTGGAATTTCACAACTTAGAAAAAGATAAATTAGTGATAAAAAATGTGTCAAAATTATAATAAATGATAAATATTTGAACAATCCATGACATGTGTCAAGGTGAAACATGTACTAGATGTGATTGTATGGCCATGTATGAGCAAGATGCCACCGCTATATTTAATTGTAACTTGGAAAAGCATGTACTAACAAAAATAATATTCATATGACTCACTATACATCCTAATTTCATCAAATGTACACTTGTCTAAGTATGTATCATCTATGAGAAATATAACACATGAAAACAAATATTTTATATGAATAAATAATGATTTTCATACCAAAATTGAGTGAGATGTCTAAAAATTAGAAATATTAAGGTTCTTTATGTTCTATTTTTTATTTATAAATATACATTTTCAAGGGACATGAACATCCAAAGGAGGTCATTAATCGTATATTTTATTTATGCATACTATTCAATTTTGACCTTAACAAAAAATGTAATTTTTATCAATTAAAATTATGAAATAAATGTAAAAACATGGAATAATTGATCATTGTATTGAATTATTCATATTCAAAAAGTGAAAAAAAAAAGAGTTTTAAAATTAAATAAGAACCAAGTTCTTAGAATAATTGATCAAATTCTATTACATGTGGAAGATATAAAAGAATATAATACAACAACTAAAAAGATTTGTACATATCAAATATTTTATTTTTTTAGTTACTTGAATGTTTTTGAAAATTTTAGAACATTGTAATCTGAAACAAGCTAATCAATTATCCCATCGATATGAGTATCATAACAAAATGTGATAAGTGGGAAATGATTTATTTCTAAGAAATAAGTGTTCTAGATGTGCATGTATCAAAAATAGAAAATGTCTCATGTGGAGCAAGAAAACTATCTAGATCACTACTTGTTTAATATTTTGTAAGAGAAGTATCAAGGTGTATAATGATGTGAAATTTGAGAATAAATAATCACATTATTCCAAATGTTTTTCATTTTGAGAAATATGCTAATTTTTATGTATCAAAAATTTATAATTTGATGGTGCTTATTAAAAAATAGATAAATTTTTATTTTAACCTTGATTTTGAAACCTTTACACATTTTTATTAATTGGTTTTATAGAAAACTTTTTCCTAGGTGAAATAAATGAATGTGTGCTTTGTTATTACATAAATTTATCAATGAATTATGGGATTGGGTGGGGTGGTGGAGGTACCATATATTTTATAAGGTACTCATATCTAATTCTTGAAATTATAGCCACTTGATTGTAACGAGTTCACTTTAATCATCTATGTATTGTATAGTCATTGCATAAAGACTTTCAAACCAAGGGCATCCCAATATTAAATCAAAGACCTAATTTTATTATGGAACTAGAAAAGGAGTACATATATTGGTAGGGGCCACTTGAAGAGCAACAAAATGTGTCCCAAAGTGATTCATTATTTCCCATTAAATATGAAAATATGAGTAGGTTATTGATTAAAATATCATATACATAAATCATGAAAATTAGAATCATCATTGATGATCTCACTATCATAAAAAGTAATCATAGGATGTGGTGATTTTTTTAAATAATTATACCGATAATTATATGTAATGGAGATATATTAACATTATAATTATGATGCATGGATGAATTTTAATTGTTTTTATGATTAGGAAATAGTTCATTGAAAATATTTAATTTATTATTTTCATTTTTTTCAGGCTCAATTTCCTCTATAGGGGTTCCTATATCATTAAAATTATTTTTAAAAATATCTTTAATAAGGTGATTGATATTGAAACATTTGATAGTAAATTGACCATTTTATATATGGTAATCATAATATGAATTATTATCAAAACCTTTTCTTTGGGGTTTACTTGTGTTAATTTCAAATTATGGTGGTAGAGTAATGAGATTGTATTAAAGTAATTATTCAAAACTTTATGAGGAAATTGTGTTAATATATGGAATTGTTGCCTTGGTTGATCTAATAAAACAATCTTGTTAAAAGGTTGATAAATATCATTAACTATGCTTTTTTATTTGATTTACTATCTATTGGCTTAGATTTTTGAGATAGTTTACTTTAAAACATTTTTGTGGAAGTTAAAGTAGATGAAGGTGTATAATTGATCTTGTTCAAACCAATAAGATTGAATTATATTAAATTATCTTATTGTCTGACAAATATTTTCAAATGATATGAATTTATTGAAATAATTGAATCATGTAAATGTGCAAGTAAAATTTATTTAAAAATATATTGTAATTCATTATCTTCTAAGGTGTTAGTAATTTTGGAAACTATTTTATTGTAATGAGGTACATAATCACTAATAGGATCATTAGTTCCTTGATTAAGCTTAGTAATTCATGCATAAGAAATATTTTTTATCAATGCTAATAAAAAATAATTAAAAAAATGATTTGCTAGTAGATAAAATGCTTTGGCTAATTAAACTAGTAAATTATATAATTAATGTAAGTCATAATATTTTAAACTAATTGGAAAAAACTTGGTTAATAATCTGTCATTAAAAGAATAATCCAAAAATTATGTATGAAAAATATGAGATGTTTCTTTAAGTCCCATTTAGCCTTATATCATTTGAAGTTTATGAGCTATGAATACTATAAGAAAAGTGTATTATGTAATATAACATGCTAACATATTATGATGTGAATCTTTGGATTATAATGGTTGGTTAGATTTTGGGATAACTTTATCTAATTTTAGGACCTTAGCATGCAAAAATACAATAGTTTGATTGAGATATTTTGTATAAGGTAAGGTATGTGATGTAGCATGTGTAGTCATCAAAGGTTTTATATGGGTCACTTAGTTAGGAATAGGCTTATAAATATGTTTTGAACCTTGTGTCCCCCCATGTTTAAAGGTGTAGATGTAATAAAAATATAAAAATTAGTAGTATCAATGTATGTTGTAGGGTTTATAACGTGGAAAATTAGTTATTGTTATGCATTAAAGCGTAATGTTTTGATATGTATGCACTTTTATAATATAAAATGACTTCAATAAATTTTGGTATATATTATGGAATTTAATAGAGTCCTTATCTAAATATGGATAAACATTGGACTTATGCTTGATCTAATTCATTTATAGCATCAATATGGATCTTATCTGAGCCTTTATGGGTATCTTGTGCATTATGATCATTTTTATTATCTTTTTCTTTATGATATATTCTTGAGTATTTTTTTCATCAAAAAAAAAAAAGGAAAAATTATTTGTATTAGATAATTACATTTTAGCTGTGGTCAAATGGATTTGAATATTATCAATATGGGCTACACTTAACTTATCACTTAACCTTAAAGGAATATGAAAATCAATTTTCTTAGATTGCATAGAAAAATACCATGAAAAATATGTTGCAAACAATACTATAAAATAAAATGTTAGAAATCAAAGAGAAATTTTTGTGTATGGAGATTACTAAATTATTATGAATTCCAAGGTCAAAATAAGATGATTTCAATGTTAGATATCAGATATGATGTCAAAATAAAGTGCTTTTAGTGTCACCAATTATATTTGAGGTTATAATCAAGTTATTTTAATGTCATATTTAGATCCAAGGTCAAAATAAAATTATTTTATGGTTAAATGTTTATGATTTTAGATAAACCCTAGGAGTTTTTTGAAACCATATAATGTTTTAACCCTAAAAGAAAGTTAGGGTTTGAAAAAATTCAAACAATAAATGAGTTCAATAATTTTTATATCAAAATTTGAATAATTATGGAAATTATTCTTAATTCAGATAAATAAAATAAAATAAATAAGAATGTTGTAAATGGAATTTCAACAAAATTAAAGTAAGAGAGTGAATTAAATCAATTTCAAGTGATTGAAAGGTGGATAACTATGTAATGAAATGACAAAACTTGGCTATTTATATCTAACATTTGACTATTTTCACTGATAGATGGATTAAATAGGAAATCATAATTATGATTTTAAGTGTCAAAAGTTTGTGATTTAAGGTGAATAATGTTAGGAACATCACATTAGAGTTAACATAAACTAGCAATTCTGACCTAAACTAGTTCATATTGACATTTTAATAAAAATAGGAACTTAGGTATCAATTACTTGTGGTAATCTAAACTAGGTCTATATGTGTAGATCTAACCTTCATAAGTGTGTAGAAGACCTACAAATAGATTTCAAAATGATGACACTCTAATAGGAATTAAAATGATTAAAAACCTAAAAATTTAAAAAGGTGGAATGTAAATTAGGTTGAACTAGCTTCAATGATCTCCATGATGATTTAGCATTACGTCTGCATGCAATATTTTGAAGAGGGAATTCAAGCCCATGGATTTTTTCCACTTAGATTTTTTTATGAAATTTGTTCATTTGATTATATAAATGAATCTAGGGATGGATTTAATACTTGATTATATTTTAATTTGGTTGGAATAAAATAGGATTTTTACTTGGCTTAAAACTAGTTGAAATGCTTAATATAATAATTGGGAAGAATATGGAATCTTTGTTTACTATGTAATAATGTAAGTATTCCTATATATTGAAATTTCTAAGTGGTATAATAAGTGAATTAATTATTAATTTATAAAAATATATAAATGTAAAAAACATTCTAAATATCCTAAAAGTATGAATGACAAGGTAAGACATGGTTCAATTTCAAAATATGACCATTATAAGATAATTGTAGAAAATATCATAGGGGTCTAGAACATCTACCATTTTTGACAATTACTAGATGTTTTTGTCCCTTAAGTACATGTGTGGATTTCATATCAGTATTTATCTGAATATATAATTAAGAGAATTTCTTTCTATTATAAAATTTGTGTAGATTTCAAATAGTAATTTAGATAATAAATAGGTCTATGCAAGTGCTTAGGATAACTTGAGGTGGAAAAAAGGTCCTAATTAAGGGCAAAAGTTAATTAAATTAAAATAGGTCCAAAAATAACATAATAAAGTATTATTTAACATGTTCAGGTTATTACAAAAATATTAAAATGAAATTTGTCTAGATTGATACAATATAATTAAACATAGTAAAAACCATATTCTGTTAGCCAATATTATTACAATACAAAAGGCACAAAACTAATTTGGTAGTTTTGATATAGTCAATAATTGACCATAGGTAGGAAAAGGACTATGTCTAAAATGGTTGATATAATATAAAATAAATGTAACATTATTGATCTAACTTGGTATGATTGAGTTAGTAGGGAAAACATTCGAATAGGTAGAAGATGCATAAAGAAAGCAAAAAATAGAATGATAACAAGTCTTTAAAAGTATAAAAAATGATCATATAAGAATATATCATAAATTACCATGACACATCCCACCCAAATCATATAATACTCATTAGGATATATACATAGGGAGATTAATTCTCTGATGAGTCCTATAATAGATATTTTTAGTAACTATAAAATATAGGTGTATATAGATTCTTCTCCAATCACTTTTTATTGATATTTCATAAATAAGTCATAAAGATATATGTGATTGATATTTATCTATACCTTAATATTAGAATTTTACTTGAACCTCTATATTTTAATTTATTCTTCATTCACGTGCTTGATCATACATTCATGCATGAAAACATATTATTCACTCATGCCTCCACATATTCATTAAATATCTAAACCATCTGAATATCTTATTTTCCTCTTTCACCTTAACTTGTAGAGAATTAAAATTATTAGTCAATGGTTCCACACAATATTCAAACTCTAATTTTAAGTCCTTGATCTTCTCTTTCTAAAGTTCTTATTCAATAAGTTTTTTTGCTATTAAATCCATGCATGGTAAGTATTATATTTCTATAGCTAATTTTTCAATGGGAAATTTCAAAATCACATCCACATTCCCATAAAATTTTGGTATTTTTGTTTCAACCATATCCACAAAATTATGAAACTCATCTTCATATTTATTTATAGTCCATTTATCCTTATTCATTTCATCTTGAAGGATATATAGACTTATATCTAACAATAGGTCATGATTTTTCATCTCCATGGATAGTTTCATACAAGCTAACCCTAAAAACACTATTTTAGTTCACCTAGTATCAACTACCTTTATCCCTCCTTGTCATTAATTTATGATTTACTCACCTTTTCCATTTTCATTCAAAATTATTTTCATTATGACCTCAAACTCTAGATTTTGGATACAAGTACAAAAAATATTATTTATATTTTCTAGTGCATCTTTGGTTACATTATAATGTATAATCATCCTCATTAAAACTTTTGAGGATGTTACTTCAACTTATATACTTATAAATCTTTACAAAATTACCTATTTATATCATAATATCTAATTATTATTTCCCATCTTTTCCAATGTATCCTTTATTTTATGTTACTCCTTATGCACATTATTTTATATCTTTAATTTAGTCTTATTGTATTTCCTTATCTTGAGCCACACTCGCTCATCCTGATGTTCACTCATTCCCTATTTGATTATGCATATGCTCCCTCTTGAGATGTATCTTATTTAGTAGCCTCTTTAAATGTATGTGTCTTATTAATTTCTTTTATAACATCCATTTTCCATCATGGGATTGGAATATCTAATGGAAATATTTGGCACAAAAAATCTTGGCCAACTATACTAATTTCATGAGAATATTATGGGGGTAAAAATAATAGTAATAGGTACTATTTTTTTAGGTTATCTAATACTTCCTTGAGTAGTATGTGTATTAATAGTTGTTCCATCAATAGTTAATTGACTCAGAATCCATGTTCCATTATTTCTCCTAACCAATATTCTTCCTCCAGTATATCATTGAATAATACATAATGTATTACTTAACCCTTCAAATATAAACATATTTTTTTCATATGTATTTTTGTCCATTTCCTTTAGGTGTTTCATCTGAAGATGAACCTTTTTAAGGTTTACTCACTTTCCCCTTTCATTTTCCTATCTTAAATTGATCTATTATTATTATTATTATTATTATTATCATCATCATCATCATCATCATCATCATCATCATCATCATCATCATCATCATCATCATCTTCAATTCACATTTTACCATCAATATTTAATTCTTTTTTTTTTGTGATTTTCTCAAGGTATTGTGCCTTTCCTCTTTGAGTGTCTCAACATGCACATTATGTTAAATTTATGAGTTATAATTTTCAAAAATATTGGTTGATTTAATATCTAATATACCATGATTCAAATACTATTATTCTAATCACTCAACCTTCTATGATGGCTTATGCTTCCTCTTTAATCAATTACATAGCACATTAATCATAACAATGTCCACTATTTGCCTTGGCATCTACCTTACATTGTATAAAGTGTGATATAAATATTAAAAGTGTAGTCATATAAAAGTCCAAATTGGTAGTTTGAGTGAGGATTATGACACCCCATCCATAGGGAATTTTTTCATGCTCTTGTGACCCTTATAGACACCTTTTTAATCATTTCTAGTCATCCAAAACTTTCTACATAGTCATTCCACCTCAGCTAGACAATATTCTCCATGCCAATGCTAATCCCCTAAGTCTTGAGCCTATAGGATAGGAACACCAAATTTGGACTAAAATTCCCCATAGATAAGTGTCCCATTTTTATGGTCCTATCCATTTTCATTTTAAGCCACAATGGTCATTTTCATATGGTCCTTATCCTTAATTATGTTGGCCTAACATGATTACATATGACCCATGACCAATTATTCCATTTAAAATCCCACTCAAAGCTCATTTACAAAGGAGGTGACCAAAATTACAAAGAAAGAAAGAATACAAAAAATTCACTAAGGAAAAATTCCCTAATATTTTCACATAGTCACCCAACACAATTGCAAAGCTACTCAAATCCTCATACCAATCCCTAGCCACCTAAAACACTATCAATTTGGAATTTGTATCTGCATCACACTATTGGACAAAGCACACTAGGTGGGATAACTACATATGGCTTGATCCCTCTTTAGAGTAATGGTATGTAGGTAGCATGCCTACACAAGGGGTGTGAACTACACATTTAATACATCTTTCACACTAACCCCCCTCTTTCTCATGTGACCCAAAAGTCATTTTATCAAGCATGATGGAGGGTTAGGTTTTGAAGAAAAAATTATATCCACAATGAGTTCTATCAATGACCAGTAATTGATTTTTTAGTGTCATACTGACATAGGTACAATAAAACTACTCAAAAAAATTTAGGTCTTTATGATCAGTTTGGACAATAACGGTAGGAATAGACAACAACATTGGACACCAAAACATATACTTTTTTATGCTCTTATCCTTTCACCTAAAAAATTTAAATTCAAGTTTATGACACATTCCCAATCCTACATAGCCATTTTTAACCTTTATATCAACTGTCTTAGTCTATTTTCTAGCTAAGTTATATTTCTTCTTATTAATTGTTATTTGTAGAAAGGTGAAAAAGACAAATAGTTTCACAAATTAGGATTGTATTTATTGATATATTATTGATTTATTAATCTAGACCTTTAACTAAAATAAGAATAAAAATCTATTATTTTCAAATAATTCAAATCATTTGGTGAACCCAACTTAATTCACTTGTGCATAAAAAACCTAAAAACCCTAGGGAAAATTCATTGTTGCTTTTTAGAAATATGTTTTTAATTTTTTAATTAAATCATACTTCACATAAAATCAAAAATGGATCTCACTTATTTCAAAACATTTTTTGCAAAAAATAAGGATCCAATACTAGGTCATGTCATGTAAATGAATGATGAAGTTTACTATATGTTAATGAAAAGCTTCATTCTTTCCCTTTTAATTCTTGCTTTTTATAATATGGGATGATATTAAGAAATTTATTGTTAAACATGTTAAGATATCTTTCCTTCAAAGCAATGTTTACTTTTTTTTAATACAAGGTTTCATTATTTCTTGTACTCTCTCTCTCTCTCTCTCTCTCTCTCTCTCTCTCTCTCTCTCTCTCTCTCTCTCTCTCTCTCTCTCTCTCTCTCTCTCTCTCTCTCTCTCTCTCTCTCTCTCTCTCTCATGCAAAATAATTTTCAACTCTATCTTGATAAATATTTTAGGAATGCCATGTTACAACTTGAATTTTTTTATGCATTAGTGCAAAGTTCCATGCTCTCTATCCCTTGTTTGTTTTCTCTCATGTGGAATGTTCTTTATAACCGTATTGATATACAACTTATAACTCTACTTATATGCATTTCATCCCACATACATGGTTTATACCTAGATGTATCTAAATCTATAGGTACTTTTGAGTATCTCCTTATCACTACTAGACATAAGAAAATACTAGTAGTTAAATCTATTCCTCCTCCCTTCAACCTTGGTTCACCTAGCTCTTATCTTGCACCTTCTACTAGCTCTATGCCTATAGTAAATCATGTGGTACATTCTATCACCCAAGTTTATAGATTAGTTTATATATTGGTTCACCTAACTCTATAGGTAGGTTGATTACACCCATGGATATAGTGATAGGACCGAAACTCCCCAAAGCTCTGACACAACTTGTCAGATTTAAGAGCACACATGATTATCAATGTATAAGCAACTAAACATGCGAAATCCAGAAGAACAAATAACTATCAATGAGAAAACACACAGAACATGAGAGGCAATATACAATTATATTCAACTCATTACAAAGGAATTTACAACAAAGAGGTGGCACTCTTTCTTCCACTTTGTGGGCTTACAGTAAACTTCCCTCCAGAGTAATCTTCTCTCATAGGTCACAACACACAGCTAACACAAGCTGTTGTTCACCTCATTGCACATCTATACAATCGAGTACAAAACCATACTCCAAGTAGATCTCTCCATGATCTTGCTGATGTATTGCTGTCACCTTGGATCTAGCTCCCCCACTGATCTCCTTTCTGACCCTCGCATACACACATCCCTACATATCAAACCTGATCTTACTTAAACCTACATGGGGAATCTTACTTGATTCCACCATGGGAAGAACTCTCCAAGCTTCACATAACTCTTCTCCAAATTCTCCACTTAATAATACAGCCCATGAGGCTATTATATAAATCTCATGCATACATTGATTAGACTTGTGGCTCAAGACTTCGAACAAGCCTTTAACATGCAAACTCTGCATTCACTTAACTGACTATTCGTCAACAGTAGTTCAGACCGCTACAGGTGACCGACGTCAGTCCCTGCCCTCCTAGAGGTGATCAACGCTGGCTAATCTCCTGCTGATGCCGGTTTCCCTTTTGCATCCCCTGACCGACGTTGGTGTGGCCTACCGATGCCGGCTACTGCAAATGCTAGAAACCCTCCTATTTGCCTTAAGGTGTAGCTTTTAGCTCCACACCCTAACAATCTCCCACTTGGAGATAAAGAGCTGCACCTGTACCCAAAACTAGTACTCTATCCAATCTACATCCTGGCTTGTATTCCTCTTCAAGCTCCCACTCGAAGACAACCCACCACACTCCTTGTGGTGTTAAACCTGTGCCTGATTTCTTCATTCTCATTGTACCATCTTCTGCCTTGCTATACTCCCACTCAAATAGCAACCCCTATGAGTAACCTATAATCAACAAACACTTAACAGATCTGGGCCATCTGTTAGTCAAGCTCGCTCTGAGAACGTCCAACCTTGCTCTGATACCAATTGATAGGACTGAAACTCCCCAAAGCTCTGACACAACTTGTCAGATTTAAGAGCACACATGATTACCAATGTATAAGCAACTAAACATGTAGAATCCAAAAGAACAAATAACTATCAATGAGAAAACACACAGAACATGAGAGGCAATATACAATTATATTCAACTCATTACAAAGGAATTTACAACAAAGAGGTGGCACTCTTTCTTCCACTTCATGGGCTTACAATAAACTTCCCTCCAGAGTAATCTTCTCTCATAGGTCACAACACACAGCTAACACAAGCTGTTGTTCACCTCATTGCACATCTATACAATCGAGTACACAACCGTACTCCAAGTAGATCTCTCCATGATCCTGCTGATGTATTGCTGTCACCTTGGATCTAGCTCCCCCGCTGATCTCCTTTCTGACCCTCGCATACACACATCCCTGCATATCAAACCTGATCTTACTTAAACCTACATGGGGAATCCTACTTGATTCCACCATGGGAAGAACTCTCCAAGCTTCACATAGCTCTTCTCCAAATTCTCCACTTAACAATACAGCCCATGAGTCTATTATATAGATCTCATGCATACACTGATTAGACTTGCGGCTCAAGACTTCGAACAAGCCTTTAACATGCAACTCCACATTCACTTAACTGACTGTTCATCAACAGCAGTTTAGACTGCTATAGGCGATTGACGTCGGTCCCTGCCCTCCTGGAGGTGACCGACACCGGCTGATCTCCTGTCGATGCTGGTTTCCCTTCTATGTCCCATGACCGACATCGGTGTGGCCTACCGACACCGGTGACTGCAAATGCTAGAAACCCTCCTGTTTGCCTTAAGGTGTAGCTTTTAGCTCCACACCCTAACATATAGATTAGTCACTTAGGTTAGCACCAATTTTGAAACAATTTTAGTTCTTGAGATCTTTTAACGATTGGATGCTTACAAAGATATGTTGTATGCAACCCTTTGTAATACTAGAGTTTTTATTTCTTTTGAACCATATTATGTTGTCTTTATCCTCAACATAATGCAATGGATTGAAGAGAATATTTATTTTGAGAAAGAGGATTTACCCCCATAACACATCATTGAAAAACATCTACCCCTATATATTTAATTAAGAATTAATGATGTAGGGATAAAAATAATGTTAGTTGATAATGGTTCAAGACTCAACATTTTCAACATTTATTTTCTTAAACATATTAATATACAACCTATAGATCTAGACCATTATGACATGAACATCAGAGGTTTTTAAAATATTCCATGGAAATTCATGGGTCAAATAACAATCAATCTAACTTTAGGACATAAGACATTTCCAACTACTTCCCAAGTCATGCCAAATGACCTCAATTATAATGTGTTACTTGGTCAACCTTGGATTCATGATATGCATGTAGTCCCTTATACACTACGTGCTTGTTTAAAATTTAGTCACAAAGGCTACATCTACACATCCCTAATGGAAAATCACCCTTTTAAATAATGTTAGGTTGTTGAATCTCCATAGAATTACATTCTATACTTTAATATTGGTAATATAGCTACACAACCCACTACTCATAATGTACCTTTAGACTATACAACACATCAAAAGATTCCAATTTTTTTAATATCACTAGTACCAAATCACCAATTTACCTATCCTTTTACACTTAAATTTCTTCATAAGATGGGATATCATGGCAAAGGTATTAGAAAGAATAAACAAGGAATTGTCAATCCTATCGAGGCATCCACATAAAATAGAAAGAAAGGATTGGGATATCAAATTAACCTTATTCATGATAAAAATTCTTCAACTACTTCAAAGCATATAATGTTTGGTCCACCCATTGCACATAAAGACCATACAGTTAATCATGATTTTACATTATCATTGGTCTATCTTGATCTCATTGATGATATAGTTTCACTAGATGAGTTATATAATGATTAATCCCTCTTTTATTTTATTAGAGTGTATGGGACTTCCCATCTTACTTTCATAAAAATATATTTCCTCATCACGCAAATGCCCATGCTTACTTCAGAGAAAATTTAGATTCTCCCCAAGATATACTAGTTAATTCAAATGATACTATTATTACAACCCCATACACACTAGATAATTCCACATTGCTTAATGAGGAAATAATTGATTTTAATTTTGGAATGGATAAGGATCCCCAAATTATTTTGTTATTTGTTACCTTATAAAAGGTAGAAGATATAGATATTCAACAAACTTTGATATATTTTCTAGAACTCTTTGCTTGATCTGAATTATATATGCCAAGAATTGATACATCTATATCAGTCCATTAGATTCCATTATACCCTAATGATAAACTAGCTAATTAAAAAAATCACAAAATGCATCATAAGGTGGCTCTCATAGTCCACGATGATATCTAGTGCCTCTTAAATGTTGTTTTCATTCAACCAATAACACACCTTGAATAGATTTCTAATATAGTCCTTGTGGTTAAACCCAACAAACAAATTTAGTTTTATTCTAATTCTTGATATTTAAATAAGTTACGCCCAAAAGATGATTTCACCTTGCCTAATATTGACATGATCATAGATTTTACAATCGGGTATGAAATGTTAGCTTTCATGGATGGCTTTATAGGATACAAACAAATTAAAATGACTGAAGAAGATCAAGAGAAAACATATTTTACAAAACCTTGGGGTATATTTTGTTACATTTTCATGCCTTTTGGATTAAAATACACTAGAGCCATATATTAGTGTATTATGATGCATATCTTTCATAACTTGATTCACTACACTGTTGAGGATTATGTTGATGATTTATTATCTAAATGTAAATAATGACAACATCACACCATCGATTTATGATAGATTTTTCAATGACTCAAGAAATATAATGTTCTATTAAACCCAAAGAAATGTGTGTTTGGAGTTACATCAAGAAAACTCATAGGTTTCATTATTTCTCAACATGGCATAGAGGTTGACCTTAATAAAACCAAAGTAATTGTCGACATTCCATCTCCCATGAACTTAAAACAACTTTGATCCTTACAAGGAAAGATCTAAGTAATCCATAGTTTTGTATCTCAACTTGCTGATAAGACCTAGTCATTCACTTCATTATTAAAGAAAGATACAAAGTTTGTTTGGGACCAAGTTTATTTAACATAATAAAGCAATATATTATTAATCCACCTATTCTAATACCACATATAATTAATAGGCCTCTCCTACTATATACATTAGCAATAGATCATGTATTAGGAGAACTATTAACACACTATGATGATCAACATACTGATCAAGCAATTTATTACATTAGTCACATATTATAGTTGATTACAAAAAAACTATTACAAAATGGAAAAAACTATGTCTAGCATTAGTTTTTACCACACAAAAACTTTGACATTACATGATCAATAATGAGACTCACGTTATCACAAAATTATATACCTTGAATTTTTTAGTGGTAAAACCACATCTCTCTGGTCACATCACAAAATGGGTCATGTTAATTAATATAATTTGACTTAAAGATAGTTCTAAAAAAATCAACAAAAGGCCAATCATTGTAGATCGTTTGGTAGCCATACCACTCTTGGACACTAATCTTATTAGTGACACATTTAGAGATGATTTTACTATTTATTCTACTCATTTAAACACTTGGATAATTTTATTTGATAGTTTTCAATATGTATATGGTGTAGGGTTAGGCATTGTCTTTATCGACCCTTCTGAGCACACAACTCCTATTACATATCAATTAAGATTCTCCTACACCAACAACACCATAGAATATGAGGCAACTATATTATGTCTCTTTGCCACCCAGTCCCTCCAAATTAGATATATTCAAGTCTTTGGTGATTCCTAACTTGTAGGCAACTAAGTCAATGATGTCTATCAAATAAAAGAAGAACATATTATCCCATACTAAAACATGGTACAATTTTTATCATCATAGTTTGAATACTTTTCCATAGAAAGTATACCATGAAAAGACAACCAACATGCAGATGTAATGACAAGTGTCATATCTATGATTCTTATCAAGATCAATGATGATCAAGATATTTTCATAATTAAATGATTAGAATAACCATTAATATCTAATGCATATTTGATTTCCCTTTTCATCTTAGGTACTACATGTAATTCCACAACTCTAGAGTAGTTCTCTAATATCTATAACTTTATAAACAAATATATTACACTAGACACTCTCTCACAAAATGATAAACACAAGTTAAATAAACAAGCACTCCATTATGCAATCATTGGTAGAAACCTTTTTAAGTGATCTTTCGATGAACAATTTCATTGATGCTTGACTTTAGTAGAAGCCAAAATTGCTCTTACATAAATACATGATAGTGACTATGGTGGTCACTTCAATGGAAAGGCCATGTCACATAAATTACTTTAATAGGGATACTACTAGCCCCCATGGAAGATGAATGTTCACAATACACAAATATATGAGTTAAATGTCAGTGACACAGTAACCTATAACATGCACCATCACAATAATTGTAATCTATTATCTCTCCATGGCCATTTATGTTAATGGGATTTGATCTTATTGTAAAGATTAACCTTAAATCCATTGATGGACATAAGTTCATCATCATAGCTACAAAATATTTTACTAAGTGGGTGGAAGGCATTGCAATTCAATCTACCATAGGTAAGGACATTTGTAGCTTCCTCATGACTCATATTATTTCATTCTTCAACTTACCCACAACTATAATTTCCAATAATGGAACATCATTCAAGAATAAAACTATCAATAAATTTTGCAGAAAATATAAGATTAAACACACATTATTCACTATGTACTACCCATAAGGAAATGGTCAAATAGAGGCTACTAATAAAACCTCAATAGAATTTTGAATAAAACAATGACCAAATTATAAGATGATTGGCACAATAAACTACTTTATTCACTATGGGCTTATCACATAAGTATTAGTATGCCCATAAGAGCCACTCCTTATTCACTCATTTTTGACACAGATGTAGATTTACCATTGGATTTAAAAATCCCATCTCTGCATGTCTCCCTTAAAGGTATCCTCACTGATGATGAGTATCATGAAAAGCATCTACCCCACCTAAATTAGTTAGACTATACATGCATTCATGTAGCTAAACATCTCAGAATCTAACAGTAATGTATATAATGATCCTAAAAAAATGAGTTCACACTAGATAATTTAAAGTTAATGATCTTGTTCTTAAACAAAATATTCGCAATGTCACTACCAAAGAATAAATCGAATGAATATTCAAACTTAATTGGCTAGGTCCATACCTCATTATTAAAAATTTTAGCACTAAAGTGTATCATCTAGCCTCACTTGAATGAATATTATGCATCTATGTAGATTTCATGTATATGATTTCACTACACACATTTTATTCTACATGGTTTATTTCTACTTGTACACAAAATCTTAGCTTACTTGTACATAGTTTATTTTACCTTTCTTGTACATAATTTCCTTATGATTACTTATACATAGATTATTTTAAAATACCAAAAAATAATGTAGCATGTCAAAATACAAAAACATTCAAATAACTCAAAACACCAAAAACTTTTAAATTATACGCATTATCCATGCTTTACATTTCTACTACCATTCTATAATTACATTTTGTTATACTATGCTATTGTTTGTTGACTTATCTACATTATCATGATTCACTTGGTCTTCTTTCAGTGTGTGTAGTGACACCCAGATCCTTGATTAGTTCACTCTACCCATTGAGGGGGCATCCTAATTTTACATTCAAGACCTACATCAACATATCTACCCATCGGGGGCATCTTAAACATGACTACACTATCTATCGTATGCCATTCCTACACCACACACTCTAGTTATCATGTTGATATACATTACTTGCTATCTTACACATATTATTATATCAACACTCACTAGTATATAACACTTGAGTATTTCTTAGCATCTACCTAGACTTGTACTATATGTTCTACATACTTTCACTTCTTGCTTTGATCAGTTAGATGTGATAGTATTTTTAGAATTTAAATGCCTTCATTTATTACTTTGATTATCTAGATGTGATTTCATTTATCAGTTCTTATTTTGTTACTTGTGTGAGCCTTAGGACATTTGCTAATGTCCTTTTCTTTTAGTCTTGTATGTGATTGTGGCCCTCATGCTAATATTGATTTTTTGTAATTGTATGTGTATGTGGCCATTTAAACATGACTTGTATGTTTGATTTCTTAGTTTTAGTGACATGTTCCCATATACCTTGTTTGCTTGGCCACCTTGGCCTCTTTTATATGCTTGTTACTTCTTGCCTTATGTGGTTATTTTCTTGTTTACTTATCAGTTATTTGCAATGCCATGATACATATCATGCATTATATTACCTTCTTGGAAGCCATGATGGACACCATGCTCCATCATTCCTTGATAAATAACCCAATTTCAAGTTTTATTTTAGTATACTTCACATTGTTACATCTATCTAGGCATACCCCTGTTGATCTAAGAATATCCAACACAAACTATACTATATCTCGAGACTTCTTTATGATCATCATTAATATATCATGTATTTAATAGAATAACACACTTTTAAGTCTCTTTATTTTGAGGGAATTCATTATAGGTTCTTCATTCCTATGCTTAGAAGAGGGGGCAAAAAATAGGGGTTTTGTCATGGAGATAAAAGCCCTCTACTAGTCAAAATCAGTTTTCAAAACACTCAAAACAACAATCAAAATTGAAAACATGTAGAACTAACCAAAAAATAGGGATGAAGATAGAACAATAATTAGAAATAGTAAAGGATAAGAGCACCCCATTTGAACTATAGTACCATATAACAAAGTGTCCACTTTTTGGTGCTCTTGTGCAAATAACTAAAAACCTAGAATTTTTAGAAAGAGACAAAAAGATAAGGTCAATTACAATTTTGTTAGATATAGTCCAATTTATATTGGGTAGTTTTAGTAAATTTTTACTCAAATTATTCATATATAAGGTGAATCATGCATGTCACAATGCCTCTCACTTCTAGATTTGGATTGGGTAGTGGGTACAACTTCTAGATCATAATCCATGTTATGGACACTAGTGATTGAGGGAAATGTGCATGGCACATTTACCTTATTTTATTTCTAGTTCATTATATTACTTAGGTATTATTAGTAGTTACATGTCTTATTCAATTTTTAGGTGGTTTCCATTATTTTGAAGTGGACTTCATGTAAGCCTAGTTCACATAAGCCTAAGTGGATTTCATACAATCCTAATCTCCACCTTTTGGAGTGGCCAAGATTGGCCCAGTTTTTAGTAAAAATTTAGCTATCCATTCCACATTTTTATATTACAAATAATTCATGGGCTTCATTATCCATCTCATACGACACACATTCATACTTCACACTTAGTGGGCAATGATGGAGCCAAAGGACAAGCTAGCCTTTGTATTCTTGAGCCACCTACTTAGAGGGAAGGACACACAACTCAAACATAGATTAACACATGCATGATCACATAAATTCACTACATATTGGGTGATAATGGATCTAAAGGTCCAACCTTTGTATTTTTGAGCCACCCTCAGGGAATTAAGAACTTAGCTCCATTCATGATATTACTCTTGGTACATCACATACCCAAAATCACTCAACATCACAATAGGTTTTATATTGGTTCACATAGCTGGTGAGGTATATTCATTCCTTTCTCTACCTCTTTCTTTTACCCAGCCTTTGTATATTCTTATTTTAGACATAATGTGTCTAGTAAGAATTTATCTACTCCTTGTTTTCTCTTGTAGATGTACACGTCATGTTGTGCTCTCTTTATACATACTCAACATAACATATCTTCATGGGATTCACCCTTATAGGTAAGTTTAGTTATCCTTTCTATTTTTCTTTTATCTTAGTATTTTTCTTTGCTACATCACTAGAATATAGGGGGGGTAAATTTAGTCATATAAAATTTCCAAATTGGTAGTTCAAGTGTGGCTTGAAACACCCCATCCATAGGTCCTTTTTGCATGATATTGAGACCATTATAGACACCTTTTTTCTCATTACCAATCATTTAAAACCTTCTAAATGGTCATTTTACCTCAGCTAGATAGTATTCCCCATGTCAATCTTGTTCCCCCAAGTCTTGAGCCTGTAGGATAGGAGTACCCCATTTGGACTATAATGACCCATAGAGAAGTGTCCCATTTATTGCTATCCTAACCATTTACACTTTGAGCACCAATGTTCATATTAATTAGGATGCCCTAGAATGAATACATCTAACCCATGACCAAGTTCCCTATAAAAACCCACTCAAAGCTCATTTACAAAGGAGGTGACCAAACTTACAAAGCAATCAAGAATAAAAATAAAGCACTAAGGCAAATTTCCCTATTCTTTGCACATAGTCACCTAAAATAACTAATAACCTATTCAAATCCTCATACCAAACCCTAGCCACCTTAAACACTATCAATTTGGCATTTACATCTACATCACAATAGGTGGGAGAACTACATATAGTTTTATCCCTCTTCTGAGTATTGGTATGTATGTAATGTGCCCACATAAGGGGTGTGGATTGTACATTTATTACATATTTCACACTAACCCCCATCTTTTTCAAGTGACTCAAATGTCATTTTATCAATCATGATGGAGGGTTAGGGTTTGAATAAAAAATTAGATCCACAATGAGTTCCATCAATGACTAATGCTTGATTTTTCATAGGCATAGTGTAACTACCAAAAAAATTTCACGTTTCTATGATTAGTTTGGATAACAATAGTAGGAATGAATAACAATGTCAGACACCAAAGCATCCCCTTTTTGGTGTTCCTATCATTTTACCCAACAAAAGCCAAATTTAGGTTTATGACACATTCGCAGTCCTACATAGCCATTTTCAACCTCTGTATCAACTGTCTCAGTCTATTTTTATAGCTAATTTATATTTATTCTTATTTATTTCTATTTTTAGAAAGGTGAAAAACACAAATAATTGCACAAATCAAGACTATATTTATTTCTATATTTTTTACTAATTTATTAATCAAGACCCTTAACTAAAATAAAAATAAAACTCCATTAGTCCCAAATAAATAAATCAATGAGTTTACCACATATTATGAATTAGCCCAAATTTACCACTTACCATTATTTATCATTGATGGTCACATAATAAAACTATCATTCATATTTCGAGTAAATATCATTCATCCTAAATCCAAATATATATATCAATGTTACTTATTAATCATGCATACCTTCAAATACTTGTCAACTAAGAGATTATATTTTTACTGAGTCAACATTATATGTGTAATAGTAGATTCACTAATCATATAATTTTATTAAATACTAGGCTATTATTTAATATATAAAATTAAACTAATCCACACTTGATATGAATTGAAATCACTATTTGTTGAATGGAAACACACTTTCTAAAAGTAAACACACTCGATGAAATTAAATTATAATAAATTAAATGATAATATATTAATGGAATTAAAATTTTAATATAGTTTCCAAAAATTAAATGACAAATGAATTTATTGAAATGGAAATGATAATAATGTTATTTAAGATTCCTACATAATACTAAATTGAAATTT
Source organism: Torreya grandis (assembly GCA_037957365.1). Taxonomy (NCBI): domain Eukaryota; kingdom Viridiplantae; phylum Streptophyta; class Pinopsida; order Cupressales; family Taxaceae; genus Torreya; species Torreya grandis. The sequence continues at coordinate 715,791 of JARHVA010002795.1, forward strand.
CATAAAATAATTAACTAATCACTCATGTTGAAGGAAAACTAAAGATGTAAATAAGAAAGCATAATTTTAACTATGTAATGAATACACATTCAAAAATTAATTATTAAACTAATACTCACACAATAGTTATCTATGAAATGAATACATCACACAAAAAAAATGGATGGGAGTCTTCATTACAAGTCTCATGGGTGGGCCCTTTCTTGGTTGGATTGAAGCTAAATATATTCTATGTACTAGAATGATATACACCAAATCATATAGTAATCAATTAAATCATAGTTATAAATGATTTTGTATTAACTTATAATAACTATTTTTTGATTACATGGATTGATTGTATTATGCCCTTAAACTTTAGCATGTCTTGGAATACATGTGGTTGAATTATGACTTCCATAACCACCCTTATCTTGTCAAATTCTTTTAGGATCTTATATTGTATTAGGGTCATCCTATGGAATAACCATCACTATAATAGAGTATATACATGAGCTAGTGGTTATTAAATTGAGATCATATTATGGATTTTGTTCTTATTGCATTGTATGTAAGTTAATCCCTTGAAGTGGCTCAATCATATTTACCAAGTATTTTTATTTTCTATCAATTATTATTTGAGATATGATGATTCAGGGCTTATTTATATGATATAGTGTTGTTGATTTATTATCATTATTATAGTGAACCTAATTATCTAAGTAATTTCAATGTAAATGGTATCAAAGCTTTGGTTATGAAAATATTATGTAACATACATTTTTTTAGAGTGTAGTAATTATTCTATGAGCTAAAGGAATGAGACAACATAGTTTTATTTAGGGAATAATTTATTATATATCAGTGTAGTATTGATCAATTTTTTTAAAGAAAAAAATATATAATTTGTTCATCCTTGTTCAAATTATTTGTCATTTTTAATCTCAATGATATGATCATAACAATATAATTCCTTAGTACACTTTTTTTCTAGCATGAAACCTTAGAATTTGTGCATGGCAGGATTGAAAACCTAAGGATGTAAGAAAGGGTAAGCCAATCCAAGTAAAACACCTTAAAATCATGAAATAGAGTTAGATACTAATCAATGGATATTTAATTTGTCTCAACTCTAGGGTGAGATGAAAATTATGACTAAAATTAATATCTAGAGAATATATTTGGTGAAGTGACCTCAATCAAACACATTATGTCCAATATGCATGCTTAAATTAAATATTTCAAAGACCTTGTCAAATCCAAACATAAATGCATCATCAAATAACATGCATTCCATTCATTTAGGTGCTCCTAACCACAACATTCACAACCCAAATATAGGTGTAATAAACATGTTACTAAAAGTGGAAATGTGCATGGTTTATGGTAAGTATCTAGTCACTTGGATCAACCAAATGGGTAAAAAAATTCCTACATCAAACCCCATGTTCTCAAAATTTATTCATGGCATCCTTGTACTTGGAACCAGATCAGTTGATTTGGTACATATGGATTTTCCACTAGAATAAAAATAGGGGTCTTATTATTACTTGGTCAACATTTGAAAATGAGTTGAACATGCACTACCATAGTAGTGTACTAGATAAATACTTTATTTGGTTAGTGAGGATATGAAAATAATGTATATTAAAGTATTATATTTAGCAATTCCAAAACATTTAATTATATGTAGTTGACATAATAAGAGACAATCTAAGTTATTTTTTTGTAGGTGGCTGTAAGGATAACATTTAATTTGATGTTCACATGTTTAATCCAAGTTATGTATTATAATACATGGTATGCACAAATTGGGAAGAATAAATGGATGTTATTAAAATGAGGGATTTCACTATTAAAAAATACCACATTATTCCAATATATTCATTCCCTTAGCCTATCAAATTGACTCCACAATAAATTTAATACAAAATAGAAAAAGGTTTATGTTTTAATTATGATAATAAATAGGGAAAATGAAAATTGTTTTAAGAATAAAAAGTTTTACATTAAATGTACCAATGAGGAAAATGAATAAGATAAATCATTTGGTGAAGAATAATAAGTACTAGAAGTACAATCAAAAGAGTACCATACTAATATTTGATTCCATGCATTTTATGGTATAAGTACTCAATAAAACCTTAAGGTCATGGATTTACTCAAGAATCAAATGGTGAAAATAATAAATATATTAAGTATAAATAATTTCATAAAAAATGAGTTTTTTAGATAAGGGTAAAGGTTGGTTTTTTGATATGGGTCCATACCCTATTACAAGAGGGTCAAAACCCAGATAATCAAAGAAAACTTGTCTAAGATAACTTAATTAGCAAAAACAATAGAGCTACTACAAAAGAAACCAAAAAGTAGTAGAATAGAAGCAAAATTAGCTCAAAAAATAGAACACATTAGTAGTTGTGAAGCCTATTGAGGGTGTCTTTTAACTCTTTAATATTGATATGCATGTTTTGGATCCTGCTAGCCATAAAAATAAGTTGGTATCACATTTTAATTTTGTTTACCTAGCTCTAAAATTACATTTCATTATTTCAAATGATGACATAGTCAATTATTTATAGAAATTCCATATTATTAAACCTATAATGGGTGAATACATGCTAGAATACCCTATGTTTTCTATTAATATGGATGAAACATAAATAATTTTTGGATTCCAATAGATCAAAACCTTGGGCAAATTGAGATGAATTTCCAAGAGTTATTCATGCACTTTAACTCTAAAGGTATGAAATTTGAGCTTCAAGGATTTCTAGAAAACCTCCATTATTGGTTGGTTCTCATTATATTTAGAAGATTCTCAGAAAATGGACTAAAGACTTTTTATCATAATTGTTTTCAATATAATTTCAACCAAATGAGTCTACACATGCTAGTGTACAAAAACTTATTGATGACCACTCAACTATTTTTGGTTCAATGCCAAAAGGACTACCACCAAGAATATATCATTTACATGTCATTCAAATAATTCTTTGGATTAAAACATAAAATTTCATACCATATAGATACCAATATGCCCATAAGAGTGAAATTTAAAATATGGTACAAGAGATGTTAGAGGTACATATTATCATACATAGCCAAAGTGAATATTCATCCCTAATGGTCATGGTACATAACAAGGATTATACTTTGATTATATGCCTAAAATACAAATAACTCAATAAGTAAACAATAAAATATAAGTTATCTATATTTGTAGTTTATGATTTTATAGATAAGTTATGTGGTGATTTCTATTTTTAAAAACTAGATCTCCATTCTAGGTATCATCAAACGAGGATTAGGGATGTGGATTTCCCTAAAATAGATTTCAAAACTCATGAAATTTGTTATGATTTTTGGGTCATGCCATTCGGTCTCAAAAAATACAACATATACATTTCATAGTTAGATGAACACTATTTTTAGGGCTTTTTGATGAAATTTGTGTTGGTATTTTTTGACAACATCTTAATATACAAAACAACATGCGAAGAACATTTGTTAATGTGGAATAATTAATATCAAATTTAGAAAAACAATAACTTTATGAAAAAACTTTGAAATGTTCTTGTAGCTTATAATAGGTGAATTACTTGGATCATTTAATTTCATATGAAAGATTTGAAGAACAAAACTATGATAGCATGGCAAGTAAAAAAATCCTCATGACCCTCTAAGGATTTTTAGATAACATGTTACTATTGTGTATTTGTAAAATATTATTTAATATTTATAACACCACACAAATCTATTTAATAATGACTCCTTCCATGAGAAAATAATTCTACCAAGGATTTTGAGAAGTTGAAATAGACCATGTGCAGAACTCTAGTTTTGTGTACCCACAAATTTCAAAAAAGTTTTATTGTTGAATGTGATGCATTAGGATATTGCATGGGTACAATAATAATTCATCAAGTATTAAAAAATACTTTTGAGAGTTGTCAACTCAAGGGTAAAAATAGGATAAAGCTAGTGTATGAGAAAGATATTATGGATATCCTTCATGTAGTCAAGAAATGGAGGCTTTATCTGATGGGTAGACACTTTAAGCCAAATATTATTCATGATATTCTAAAATAGTTTTTAGAGTAGTGTTTTTAATATGAATTAAAAAAATGGGTCACTAAAATGTTGGGATATGAATATGAAATCATCTATAAGAAATTAAAAATGTCTATTTAAGAGGGATGAATCCACATATGCATTGTCATTTACAATTTAAATTTACTAGTCAAATTCATTAGAAGAGGTAATAATTAAATGGGATCATGACATGGATATAAAAACTATAATTAAAATACACACCAAGATTTTGGTGCTACAAAAAATTGAGTAGAAATGGAATTCCTTATGGTATAAATATTGGTTGCACCTATGTAATAATTTTTTCATCAAACATAATATCCTTATAGAACTTCATGCATTTTTAGTAGGGGGGCACTTGATATTTTTGAAAAATTATCAAAAAATTAATCATGATTTATTTTTAAAAGGACTCAAGGGGGATATGCAAGATTTTCTAATTGAATGTATGGTTTTTTAATATAAAAATGGTGAAACAATTAAGACTCGAGGTCTTTCATAACTCTCATCCATTCCTAGCCACAAGTGGGAATAGGGATCCCTAGATTTTACTACAAGTTTAAGAATGTATAAAGGTCAAAATATTTCCATGGTAGTTTTGGATAGGCTCAAAAAATGTGTCCTTTTTCTCCTTGTCACAACCATTTGTATCTAGTACAAAAGTTGTCTCTTTTCTAAACATAATTTAAAAGTTGCATGGTACCCAAAATGTCATAGTAAGTGATTATAATAAAATATTTATAAGTAATTTTTGGACTAATTTATTATCATTTTTGGGTAATCATCTAGATCATATCTCCTCCTATCAACCTCAATCTGATGGGAAAACAAAATTGGCCAAAAAATTCCTAGATGCTTATCGTAATTGATTTGTATTAGATAAACAAGAGAGATGGTTTCATTAATTTCCATTAGTAGAAGTGTGGTATAATAAATCCTTCCATACCTATTCTAAAACGTATTTATTTTTGAAAAAATATATGTATCATCTTCCATTTCACTTCATCCTTGAAGGTACAACTAAAGGCTCACATGTTTCAGAAGATCATATTCAACACTAACAAGATGTAATAGTTATTCTTATATAGAATTTAGCAATAACACAAAATGTTATGAATTAGTAAGTGAATAAACATCAAAATTAGATTAATTTTTAAGTGGGTGATTGGGTATTTTAATTCTTAAATCCATATAATAAAATGTTTATGAAGTAACACAAAAATGATAACAAACTTTGTCTTAAGTATAACGGCCCTTATCAAATCATATGAAAAAGGTAGTGTAGCATACAACCTAGATATACCCCAATCTACCCACATCCATAGAGTATTTCATTTTTATTATTTTAATAAGGTAATTGGATAAAAATTATCTTCATATATTGATCTACCTAAACTAGATGAGGAAGGCAAAGTCATTCTTTTGCATAATTTATAATGGTGAATACCATGTTTTCTTTGTATTTTAGGGTTTTCAATAGTCAATTAACTTGAATAGAGTTATATAATCATGTATAAATATATTAAATGCAAGTAAAATCCTATAAATTACTCTCTATTCTCATTCCAACACCACCTTCTTCAAGCAACATGCAATGGTCTGGTTTGTTTTGGATTGTCTATGACTCCAAACACAAAAGTGGATTAAAGGATGTGAATATTACATTTTAAATGAATTATAAGAGTCTTGAACTCATAAATAAGGAAATTAAACATTAAATAAGTTATCCTAGGATCAATAGTTCAAACTTACACCTTTTTAAAGTATAAAGCATAAGGAATGTAGACGTACAAGTCTGTAAACCTATAGGTGTGTAGATCCATAGGTCTACATTTTAAGACAAGTTGTTTTAAATATACATCAAGTTTTGAGTTGGAATACCTAAATAAAAGAGTTAAATATATATTTTTCACATTTATTTAAGTTTAATATAGTGTATAAAGTCTTCTCTTAAGACCTAATGCTTAGGAGAACCCAAATAGACCTATAGGTATGTGTAGGTGTATGAATATAACATATAGTGTTTTGAATGAAAATTAGATTCTAGATGGATAGGAAATGTACATAGAAGTCCTAAAAACTAGGTATTTCTTGTAGATAATCATAATAATGATATTAAAATTCCTATCTCAATCTCACAATCATTCAACCCTACACCTACAAATAGAATGTTAACACACAAGCCTTCTTGGGGTTTCAAGTTGGCTTTAAAGTTTGAAGTAAGATGGGAAATATAAGTTATTGGAAAAGTAAGTTATGATGAGTAATGGTATTCATGGAATCATTTATGACCAAAATAATCTACTCACACATCCAAATGATCACCTACAGGTCCATCTTAGGCATGAGAGAAGAGAGGGCTAATAAGTAGTGTTTAAGAGTTTCAAAAGAGAAAGGAAGATGTTAAAGTTTGATGACACATAAATGGTTATCATAAATTTAAAATAAGTTCCAATAATCACGTTTAAAATACTTCCATCTTAAAATAATAATATATACATTAAATACTTACCTACAACCAAGAGTATCTTATCAGATGCTTGCACATAAAGTCTTGTGTGCCAAATTTTGGAGAAAGGATATAATGTTGAATTAAAATTATGACTTGGTCATAAAGTATAATGAGTGAGGTTATCATGATCCATGGAGATTATATTATAGTTATATTTATGCTTTGAAGTGGAGAAAATAACTAACATAGATAGATTGATATCATACATCTCTACTTTATCAAGTGAAGAGGCATATTTGTTTTGGTTAGATAAGAGGTATATTGGAAGATATAAATCATGTAAAAATGACTATAAAATGATATTATAACCTCTATATGATATTAAATATTTTTTAAGTTCAAGGTTAGAAAGGTATGATTAAATCTAGAGAGAGAGAGAGAGAGAGAGAGAGAGAGAGAGAGTAGGATAAAATTTTCACATTTATGTTGAATATAAGGTTAATAAGTAGGTGAATATAATCAATATAAACCAAAAATACTTAAATAATGTTAGAGAGTGGTGTAAAAAGCAAACCTATATTCAACTTGAAAACATATAGTCATAAATAACACCAGTTAGGCCTATGTGTCTCAAAATGGTGAAAAGTTTTGCTTATTACAAGTAATATGAAAACATAAAGGAATGAAGAATTTGGATAATATTTTAATGGAACATTCCAAAAGGATTTTAACTCCTTATAAATGGAGAAAAGGAGCACAATAATCACTAGGGTCTTTAACTTTCTTTTCTTACAAACCCTAGCCCAAATAAAAGAAGGATATATCAAGGCCTATGGAGGTGAGTGAAAATATAAAAAATTGAAAAGGATTAAGATGGATTTAAAAGACCCACACAATGTGTCTAGATCTAAAACCAAACTCAAAATTACACTTTCAAGACTCATTTCTCTCTTGACCTCACCAAGGCTCAGTTTACTAACCGAGAGCCTCCTAAACTTTTTCACATCTTTCATGAAAATATGCATGGTGGATGAATATATTATTCATGATATTTTATCCCTATGCACTCATTATTCACATCATTTAGACGTTCATCTAAGGTGTGAGCTTTATGAACAATCCTTAAAAGTCATTCACAGGTTGCCTAAAGGACCATATTTAACCAGTTGAGAGAGATTGATCTCTCAAGCACCTAAAAAGCATTGGATGACCATTAAAATTACCTAAACATAATTTATCACTCTAATTATTTTATCATAATGTACTTTTAATATCCCTGCACATGTATGGATTTAATAAATGTTATACTTTTTTGAGATTTTGATCCTAATACAAGGTATAGAAGACCATGAACTGATGTAAAATATTAGAAGAGATAATTTGGGTTGGTTTTATAACTCTAAAATTCTAAAAATATTTACATTTCATTATTTAAATTCTTAAACAAGTTTGGTTTTTAAGGGAAATCTAAAATAGGCTTGAGAAAGGGTTAGTTTTTGGCCATTTCTTGGTTTGCCTACAAGGCTAGAAACCCAAATTTGGTATGAATCATTTTAAAATTATCCTAAAATTGATTCATACACTTTATATAGGTTTCACATCTGTGGAAGTATTTTGGAGCCAAAACTTAGTTTATAGGCTAGGAGGGCTAATTGAGGCCTAATAAAGGAGAGAGAATAGTATAAAATGTGTAATTCCACTCACTCTCAAGTCTTAAAAATTGGCATGGTGATGTAAGGGGAAACTGGGTCCTCAAAAATATATTCATTTTTCAAATATACTTCTTACAATATCCTAACTAAGTATGTTTACATGATTTTAGGGCTATAAGGAAGAGAGCTCTTGGTGAAAAATGAATCCTTGGAGAGAGTTTGATTCCTAAAAATGATTTTTTATAATTATTATATTACATGAATAATAAAAACATGGATATATATTTATTTTATTAAGGTAAACCCAAGTTTTGAGCTATTTAGCCAAGATTGGTGTGGTAAGACAAGGTGGACTTTAAGACACCTAAGAAGAGAATAAAGTGATGTGTCAAAAGAAGCCTTTGTAAAGTAGAGAAAGGTGTCAAATAAGAGTTTTGAGGTATTTAAAAATAATTTAATCTACTCAAATAATTCATAAGTGTTGACAAATCAATAGGATTCCCACTAGGTGTCAAGGCAAGGTTCTAACTCCTCCAAGAACATCAACCATTGAATGTGAAAGGAATATCTCACCACATCCTAAAAGACATCATTAGATAAGATTAAAACATGTATATTAACATATTAAGACTTAATAAATCCTTTATTATTGTAACTCTCTTTTGGACACTTATCACACACTCTCTCTCTCTTATGCCCTTCTCTTCTCTTCTCTCTCACTTTTCTATAAATTCAGCCTTGATAAGCTATGTTTGTATCCTCCACTTGGGTATGGAGAAACCCTACCCATTTTTAAGCCTTTTTATCAATTACAAACTTCTATTTTACCTCTTCCTTTAATTGGTTGATTTTATGAAGTGATTATCTTTGATTTCTTGGTATGTTTTCCTTGTCTTACATTCATATTTAATTTGAAACTTATTTGCAAGTCTTATGAAGTTTATAAGTGAGGTGTGAATATTGAGTGATTATTTTATGCACTATTGTCATATTATGACTTGTTGAATAGTCCTCTTAAACCAAACATCTTTCACTTCCTTCATAATAAAGTACTAATGTAGAGAGGTAGATTTGGAGTAGTGTTTGTTTTAGGTTAGGCTAATGGTTCAAGTGCATTCACATCTAGTTGGTATTATTCAAACTATTTCATGAATCACATCCATTAGAGTAGGTTTCTCTCTATTTTCTCAATAAGTTGGTAGAGTATTTTGTTATCCTAAGTGATTCATCAAGGGGAGCTATCCCTTTAACCTAGATATTCAATCCAAGATTAGGCCACCCACAATCTAGGATTATCTCCATGTTATTCCAAATTTAGAAGGCTTGAACTACCTTCCTATTGGTAAGTATTGTCATTGATGTCAAATTATGATGTCATGTGTGCATTGATTTCATAATGTAATGACAGAGTGGTGATGTCATTGATGTATGGATGACTTTGAGTTTGTAGTTGAGTCAATTGGTCTTCATTTAGACCTTATTCTATGACCTTAGGTGGACTAATGAGGCATGTTAATTAGGTTTGGATGCATATGAGATAATGTGAGTATTGTTTTAGGAATATCATATTTTGTCTATAATTTTGATATTTTTTTAGGTTAAGGAGAGAAGGCAAAAGATGTGAATAGTGGTTTGTTGATCTTCTCATAGACCTTGTTTGGTGGCATAAGCTTGGTAACCTAGTGTTTTTATTAGGTTGAGGTTAGGAATAATAATTTTTTAATATTTGGAACATGTAATAAGTACATATTAAATTTTGATGATGATTTGAGATTAATACAAGAAGGTTCCAATTTCTTTCAAAGACCAAACATAACTAGTGGTTTTAGGTGTAACTTGTATAAAGACCTAGTGAAGTCCAAATGGAGGGTCAAGGTGAGTTTCAAAGTTGTTTAATATCATATGAGAACGTAATTTGGTTCAAAAATATAGGTCAAAGGTGTTGACCAAATTTTAGGTCCTGAGGAGGAAGAGAAAGCAAGAAACAATGTTGGAAGGACACTTATGCTTGTAGATTAAAGGTTTCTCTTACCTGAGAAGGAAGTTAAGGTGCTCATTGGCACATTTAGATTTTTCATGATGACTTGATATTTCTGGGATAGGTGGAACATGGAACTAAGAAGTATTTCCAAGTATTTTGTAGTGGTTCAAGTATAGTGCTTTATGAACATTTGTTAAGAATGTAAATTGGTCAAAACCCTCATATAAACCCTCATAATAGAGTGATTAGAAATAAATTTTTATAAAGGAATAAGAATGGATTTGAAAATATAGTATAATGTTTGGATCTTGTAGACAACTCTCTCCATCACTTTTAAGTGGAATTAGTTTGTCAAGATTGTCAGTGGAACCTATAGAAAAGGTGTTGATTCTAGAAAGTTTATTATAGAAGTTAATGTTGACCTAGTCAAACTATGAAAATGACTATGTATTGAAGTCCAAGACTTGTTATTTATGAACATTAAGTTATTTTGGAATGTTATGTTCACTATCTCAATCATTTTTTTCAATCAAAATGACCTATTACTAATCTACCAAATAGTGGAAACAATGATTAAAAGCCAATCTGAGTGAGAATATATTTAGGGATGGGTTTCAGTTGTTTATTTATGGAATCAATGATTTTGTGTTTTATTTAAAGACATATTAATATTATTTAACATTTTTTTAGTATTTATGTTCCTCATAAACAATCTATAAGGTGCTCACAATGTGATATGGAAGACAAGATAATAAGAATGATATGTAGAAGAAAAAATGTCATTAGGGCATATGAATTTTGTGTTAGAGGGTGATATAAGAATGTTTTATGATTTTTTACATGTATTTAAAGATCATGATGATTATCTTACATGTGTGATAAGTCATGTTCATGATGACTATGTTTATGTATGCACTAGTAGTTTGAGTGACCATCTTGTAGGGGTAAGTTGAAGGTGTTATATCAAGGAATTGAAGAAAAAAATTAGTATTTAAATGTTATATAAGTCTCAAGGTTTCATGAGAAGGTGTTTGAGGTCTTATTTTTCCCATATCAAGGTTTGGAAAGTCAAAATGATTGAATTGTATTTTTACTATGTGTGACTAGTTTGAGTGGTCACTTTGCAATAGTTAGTTTGAGGTCTTAAAAAAATATGATGTTAGAAAATGAATTTGGTGATGTTTTTTAGTTCATTAAGGACATATTCATTCAATTTTATTATGTTTTTGTTTGAGAAAAGTGATAGTATGCTTCAATTCTAGAATATAGTGTTTTCTATGTATGAAGGCCTGAAGAGTGAGGAAACCTAATTTTTAGGTTCAAAGTGTGATTTTGGGTTAAAAATGATATTTAAATATGTGGGGGAAATATATGGTCTATTTAATTCATATTTTATATGTTTTAAGCATTGGTAAAAGCTGAAGGTGGGTATGAAGGGCTAATTATTTTAGGTCTCCATTAGGCCTAAAAATGATATTGGTCTCAATGAACTATGACCGACCTATAAAGAGGTTTTTTAAATCATGTATCCTATATAAGGACCCATTTAGAGGGTATAACAAGTGTAGTTATCATCTTTTTCAACTAAGATGGGTTAGACCAGGTGTGTGGTATATAAGTAAGACCTAAATGGCTTATTTGGGCTAGTGGTGTGTGTGGAGCTAAGTGAAGGAGAGAACCTTTGAAAGAGAAGGTAAAAGTCATTAAGGACCATTAGAGAGTAAAGAATATCAGTCATGCATATTTTATGAAGTAGTTGTAGGTGGATACATAGGTAATTGTACCTAATGAGCCTAAAAGAGGCATATTGAGTAAATAAGCCTTAGAGGCTATTTGAGAGAGATTGAAGGGTGAAGAGTACAAGAAAGAGGAGTCGATCATCAGGTGTGTCAAACATTACATTATAGGTAGAGATAATTTTTAAGGTGATTTATTTGGTGTTTTATCATCAAATGGGTTGTAGCCTCCTTGCTAGTTTGTGCTAGCTAAAGGTCAAGTGGGTACTTGACTAAATTGAAGAGTGGGTTCTCTTTAATTAGTTGGTGCTAGTCTAAATTTGGATCTTGTAATTATAGGACTTTAGTCCATATTTCAAGTTTTAGTGGGTTTTATTCCCCATGAGGGTTTCTCCCATAAATTATGTGTCATGGTTGTGTTCATACTTGATTTATATGTGATCTATTTAATTCCATGTTGATCTAGTTGCTCATGCTTTGTTGTGATGATTCATGAATGGTAATGAATGAATGGCAAGTGGATTTTTATAGAAATTATTATTGTCTTCTCATTCACCCCCCTCTTGGTAGCTACTTATAATACTTCTAAGTGTAAAAATTTGGTTGACAACATCAACTAAATTAATGTCCTTATTTAAAGTGACCATGATACCCATCTTAAAAACCTATCCACTAAAATAAACATAGTTGCAAGTTGACATTTTTTCATAGTAAGCTAAATCATGAAATACATGCTAATATATTTCTTTATTTTAAATATAGATATTAGAGGGGCGTAAAGTCTTATTTTACTATTTATGGGATTGGTGATGCAACAATGAATGTAATATTTGATATGGAACTTTATGTCTATACGCATGTGCAACTAGTATAAGTGTGATTGCAATGTGAATAGAGTATTTTTCATATTAAAGTGTCACAAAGTATTGGTGTAGTGATCCTCCTAGATGAGCCTTTATCAAGGAGTTCCATTAAGAGCACATTTATTCCTTAGATTATAGATAGATTGATCAAATAAGTAGAAATCTTGGCCCTACTTACCTTATGCAAGGTTGGTTTAAGTCTATATGAAGTCTTGAACATATGAGTAGATGGATACCTATTCGATGAATTTATGGTTGTGCATGTCTATAAATGTCATGAGTGTGTGAACTATTTGTCAAATAATTCAAAAATTTCCCCTTTTTTGTGTCTCTAGGAACTAAATTAGTGTATGATCATAATAAACAATTTTTTCAATCCCCAAGATGTAGTGACTCCATTTACTGATTCCTTGCACAATATCATACAATTATTTTTCATAGGTAGAGTAAATTTTCACCATTTTATTGAATGTTTATAAATGGTAGGTGATCAGATGTCCATGATGATTGAGTACTTCACCAAGTGGATAGTGAGATGCATTAGTGTGTATATTAAAGGAAATATTAATGTTATGATATGTGAGTATAGGTGATACATATAGGCATCATTTTAGTACATAAAAATAATGTTGTTGTTCATGAGTCCATGAAAACTAAGATTTCATGTGTTTTACCTAATTAAGTGGCCACGTGTGTGCAAGAAAATAAGGATGAACATGTGGTAGAAGTTTTTTAGTCTGAAAAATCTCCTCGATTCTATGATATTATGTAAAGTATGTCAATCTTATATAAATTTGATATGTTTTGGGTCTTCACAAATATTTATGTATCTAATGATGTAGCTTAGATATTGAATTTGCATTACACTAAATGTCCACTTTTCTAAGTCATCCTAAAATTTGTGTTAATGTAGTGTGTCTAATAAGTGTGTGACATGGTCCATGTACTACTCCATTTATTGATAAAGATGAGAATGTCATCTAAGTATATGATGATGAAGTATTTGAATAAAATTCTAGATTATATCATCCATAAAGAACATGAAAGTGGATCATGCATTGGTTAGGATGAAAGGTATGATAAACCATTTATACAATCCTTTCCATGTATTTAATGTTGTCTTCTAGACATATTTATGATAGACTAGAAATTTATGGTAGATTAAATTCATGAATATCTTCATGAATTATTATTTACCTTAGATTTATTTTAAAATGTCATTAATTCATGGTACTATATATCGATACTTCACTGTGACTTTTTTGACTATGTAATAATATATGTATAAAATTCATGACCCATCCTTATTAGGTTAGATGACTATTACAATACCAAAATGAGAAGAGATAGGGCTAATATTTACTTATTATAGGAGCTCATGTATTTTACATTAGATATCATTATTATCCCAGACTAATTTGTAATATAGAGGGTTGTTTGAAAGATGGTATCTATGAACCAAATTAATCCATTGATTTACTAAACAATGTGGTGTAAGGCTATCAAGATCTATGAAATCTTCATCATGTTATTTTAGTATCTTATCAAGTTGTTACTACTACAACGTTAATCATGTGATGTGTGTTTCTAAGGATTTATTTGTCTTCTATGTAGGTGAGTTAGGATGAACCATGAACAATATGAATTTTTATCCATGAGATAATATTTTTCATCATTTCTTAGAAGATAGAGAGTTTTTTTTATAAGATTTGACTCAAATATGTTAAATAATTAATCTTGTTTGTGAATATTTCAATGTTGTGTCTTTGTTTGATATTTAGATTCACATTCATATAACTATGATCTTTTCAATAATATGTTAAATAAATCCTAAGGTACGATGACACAAGTGATGGTGTCCTCTATAGGATTGAATTTATAGTTTAAGGTTCAATGTCACTAGAAACATATACCCTTCTCCTACTTAAGCCACCCTAGTGAGTCCATTAGGATGTGTAGAAGTGGAAAGGTTAAGGCATTATGTTGTGTTTTATGAAATTATTTTCTTATAGCTATAATTATCAATGATGACATAAATAGGTTAAAAATTCACAAAAAACTTGGTGTGGAAGAGATGTTCCCAATCCTGAAAGACATCTATTTTAGTGGTGTTGATGTTCAAATAATTAACATCTAGATCAATGTCTTCTGACAACATGGGACTTGATGTAGACTAGGAAATCAATAATTATTTTGCATGGCAATAAGATTCATCATAGTTGTGTGAGTGACAATGGTTTTAATTAGAATTATTCTTTATTTGTATTAAGCATAAGGTGCATGAATCTTTGAGTAATTTGAAATATTCTTGTACTTATCTCCTTTGTCATAAATTTTATACTTCTATGAAAAAAAATTTGATGAGGATTTTGTTTAGGGTTGACCCTTGTGTATGTTGTAAGATGAAGAGTTGAGATGATACATAATCATTCACTTAAATTTGATCTTGGTGGAATTCATGTAGGCTTTACCTAGAGTGTTATAAGTCAATACTTACTTATTTAAAAGAATGTAAGGTGAGATTCCACTAATATAATTCAACACCTTATGTTATTCACTCAAGTTATCTAGAGATTTTGTAGAGTAGTCATGGAATGTGTTGGTGTAGTATTCAACTATCTAATATTTATGATATGATGATTATGTGAACTTCATGTATTCATTCTCAAAGTGATGGAGATGTAATTATTCCTCATTAATCAAATAAATAAAGGTATTAAAAGAATATATTGGAACACACTCTTATGCACACTTCATAGTACAGTTATCCAACCAATGGATCCATAAAATGGACATATTCAAAATTATGATGGTGATATTATTAACATTAACGGAGTGATGGACTCAAAATTTTCCTTATGGTGTTTAATATAGACATCAAATTCTTAGGCATCAAATTTTTCTTCAAAAAATTGGAAGTATAATTTTAATTGTACATTGAATGGGGTATACTATTAAAACCATAGTTTAGCAAACTATGGAGGAGGTTCATTAGGTTTCAGGTTGAGATACATCATAAAATCATGGAATTGACCAAAATTTTCAATGTTTTGTGCCTAGAGTGTATTATAAATAAGCCTTTGAAATTTTAGGTCTATCTTATGTTGCTTTTGGGTGTTAGCCATATTAATATTTCTATGACATTACTCTAGGTAGTCTAAAATAGAACTGATTGAGATACCTTATTTATCTCATTGCTCTCATTAATCTATATCTAAAAATATTATATCAAATATCTATGATCTTATACCAATTATTCATGTTATGGGGGCCTAAGACTAGGTACATGAATTAAAACTATGTGTTAGAGATAACAAATATAGCTATATAGAGTGACTATGCATATTATAACTTAGATAGAATTGAAAAACACAAATTCAATGGATCAAAAGTGTTATAATTATGGAAATGAAACTTATATTCAATATGAAATCTTAGGTAAATGGTACAATGTGATACAATGTGTGTATGATAGTGTAGATATGCATATAATGTTATCCATTGTTATGAATATATATCATTAAACACTATCTAGATGCATATTTTACATTTTTACATAATATATAATACAAGAAATGGTGATAACTATCATTAATTACAAAGTAGATAGTTATGAGATAATTCATCTTCCTTATTAGGTGATGGTTGAGATTCTAGGTACATGGTGACTAACTGACCAATTGAATAACTAGCAGATATTGCGATGAGAAGTGACACTTGATAAGCCACATTGTTGAGTAAGCTTATCCATGGATGTTTAGAAGCTGAGTTAAGTGTAGGCATGTAGTGGAGTGAATATCTCTTTGAGATGGTGAAATATATTCTCATAAGTATTTAATAAATTATTACACTAGTGTGTAAGACTAAGAGAAATTTTAACATGGAAAAGTGTGCATCGAGTGTGAATTTTCTATAGGAAGGCAAAGGGAGATTCACATTGTGTAGGAGATACACATGGATCAAGAGGATCTATTAAATGTTTTATTTAACTAATTTCAACATAATGATATTCTAGTGAATAAACTCATCAATTTCACTAATTTTAATTAATTTCCTAAATAATATTCCATTAACACGAGTGATGATATGATTTTTCAAGTTATTTGCTACTGATCTAAAATAAATCTTCAATATAAAGTTAGTATCTTCCCTGTTGATACTTTATAAGAGGCATTTGATCAATAAAAATATAATATTTCCTCATGAATCAGTTTAAACCATTTTGAAACACCAAAAAGGTAATGTTTTCAAAAATCAATTGGCACAATCAATACTAGTTACTTTCAAAATAAGTCTCCCTAGTTTAAAGTTGGATCCTCCAATCTAAATAATAAAGTTCCCATCCATTATCCCTTTATTTTTAAATAACATATAAACATATTATCATCATCTATTCCTTATATACATAATTATTCCCCACCACCATGGAACAATCCAAAAAAAAATGGTTCCATGTTGACATTGGAAACTCTCATGACACATGTCATGCCTTCCCAAATTGTTTTATGAATCTCATGTTGGGTAAAAACTTTAATCATTATATAATTATCAAATAATGTCATTAATAGTAAATAAAATCTTCCAAGAAACAATATAAATCTCAAGAAACTCATCAAACCTCTAAACCTAATACACAACATTTCAATGAAAATGTTTATGGTATTGATGTTGAATATGATCATTACTACACTAATTATTAGTATGTGAATGTGTTCAAGGTTAATTACCAATTTAATTATACTCAAAAAAATATTATTACCAAACATATCAAGCATTTTTCTAAAAACTACTAATTAAAGATATGAACACTACCACTTCTAATTTTTTGCCTAGTGATGAGCCTACTCCATCACTAGAGCCTCAAACTATCATGTTAAATTCTCCTCCCACCTTATCTCCTTATGTCAACCTCAAAAATAAATGTAAGTATTATTATGTATCTAATATAAAAGCATAATATAACTTCTTATATGACCTTAAATCCATGCCTTCAAAAATTCCTTTAATGGTATTCATAAGGACATCACCATACACCAAAAATTAACCTTGCAATAATTACAAGACATAGTATAATCCACATTTTCTAAGCATAACCCACATTATCTAACTCCAAAAATTTTAAACCTACATAATTTCATTCCATTGAAACCATATCTCATTGTCCCCCTTCTAATAAACTTTCTACAATACCCCTCATATTGAGCCACTATTCCCTAGTCGATTCATTGAGTTTGTGACATTCGACAACCCCTAGTGTGTAAATGAATTTTAATTATTTAACCTCATTATGAAAATAATTAGAAATTTTAATTTAGGTTTTATATGTTTAAATAAATTAAATTAACTAAGATTAACCTTAAATTATATAGACTAATATAACTCCTATTAAAAATTAAAAAAAAATCAAAAGTGAAATTAAAAGAGTTCATAAGCCTTATAGAAAAGATATGAACTCTAAATAGTAAGATTTTTGGGTAGCCTATAGTACCTATAATCCTAATCTAGGGTAAGTGGTTGTGAAAATATTTTGACTATGGAAGTAGATTCATAAAATCAATTAGTTACCACATGGGTTTGTAATAAGATTTTTTGACTTTGTAATAAGAGTATAATGGTGGATTTACATGTTCAAGTAAAGCCACATGGACATTAAAGGAATAATATGGACTTGTAATAAAATTAAGTAATTTTTTAATAAGAGTAATCTCTCCATAAATGACATTTGGTGGCATTTTTTATAAGTTTTTTTCTATTTATATTTTCACCAATGGCCATTTGGGGGTTGATAATATATTTCAAGAAAGTTGGCTTGGAATAACAGGAATTAATCCATTATTTTATAAGTTTTTAAGCCTTGGTATTTCTTTTATAAATGTTGAAGGAGAGGTAGGATCCTTATCTTCAATTTGGTTGTTTGTAAAAAATAAATAAATAGAAATAGAAATGAACAAATAAATTGTTTTTCTCCTAAAACCTTCTCTAACAAAATAAATGTTCTTTTCATTTCAAATTTAATGTTACTCCTTGCATTATTTTTACATTTAAAATCATAAAAAACAAGTCTTTCTTCCTTGTACATTGATTATTTGAAGTAATTATTGTCAGAATATAAATAAAGAATATTTGTGCAAAACATTGTGGGGGCAGGGGACCCCAAACTTCCATATAATAATGGGGAGGGTCTAATTAGGCTTACATGACCCCCCAACCCCTGAACTAATTTTATGCACCAAGGATGAAATTTACATCCCCTAAAAACCTATAATTCAATTAGGCATTGTAATTCAAAGGTTTTTCATCCTTCAATGGGTGGGGTTTTACCACCCACATGCCTCCTTTTAGGGCATTCATTTTTTTATATTTTAAAATCTATAACATTATTAAATTAGTGTGTGTGTGGGTGCGTATATTTTTCTTTAAAAAAATTTAATTTTTTTTTTGTATATACACTTATTTTAAGACAAACACGTATTTAAACTTTGATATTATATAAATAAAGTATATGTCTAATCTATAAATTAAAATAGTTTTAATACTGGATTTTGGATTTATTTAAAGGAGATAAAATACATTTATTCTATAATAAATATACACATTGTATTGACGTTAAATTTATAGCTATTTCCCCCTTTTAAATAGTTTTTGTGTGTTCTATATCATTAAAATAATATTATAGTTTTACAAGATTAAATTGAATTTTAAATTATTCATGCTTGCACAAAACAAACTTTGTCATTTTTTGAAGTGATTAGCTTTAGAGGTCATACATATTCAATAACCTAACCTTACTCGAACCAAACTCTAATTTTACCAAAAAATTATAATGACAGATACCATCAATCAAAAAAATCATTTTAAATTACACCTCTTAGTTTTAAGAAATGAATTATCTGTTTAACTAAATTAATGAGAAATATTAATTTTAAGTTTAGTAATAAAAAAATAAGTTATGTAGCTTCACCACCCCTTGTTAACCTAGTAAAAAACATTTGGAATTCAAATAAAATAAATACCTAATGTTGAAATTTTCCATATATTAAATTGAGACTATGTTGAAATAATAATAGCATTGATTTGGCCAAATTGGGCATATCTAAATTGGGTAGATTAGTTAAAAATAATAGGCTCCTAAGTGGTGATACCAAGCAAATAATGGGAGGTGATTGATATAGGGTGGAACCAATCTCTTATATAGAGGTGAATGAGGATGCAAATGTATGTAATAAGCTTCTCATAGGAGGTCTAATGAATTTCATGCATAGAATTATGTAGCACAATTTATCCATTTCTAGAGACTTCGCCAGAGCATAGGAGTATTGAATGGTTAGAATGACAGGCCTCAATGTCACCAATTATCAATGAAATAATAGGTATGAGATGTGATGGCATTAAATCCTTTAAGTATGAGAAGAGAAAGGAGGAGGTAGTTATTTTATAATTTTTTTATAAACCCATCCCTTCAACCCAAAAAGGTTTTCCTAGAGCTAAATTATGAAGGAAGTGGTCTGAGATATACCTTTAGATTATGAGGTATATCATCCTTGATTATATTTTCCCACTACTTTATACTAGATAATCACTTCAAGGGGCATCAGATAAGCCTAAATTTTTATGATAAAATCAATAGAACCCTCAATTATGACCTTTAACACTAATTTTTCTCTGACCTCTTACACAAAGGGCTTATCATCCTTATTATGAAGAGAGGGGAACCCTTATGGGGGAATATTTCATTTAATCTATCAACATTCACAGTGAAGGGTAAGTTTCAAAGGAATACAATGAAGAGTGATCAGATAGGGGAAAGGGAAAGACACTATTATTTCTATGGGAGAGGAAGAAACTAGTAAAACATCCCCCATTAGTAGTTCTGATAGAAACATCTAGATTTCCAAGTTGATTTAAATCCTAACTCCCTAAACCCAAAGGAGTAGTATGTCTTCTGATGCGAAGAAAATTTTGGAGAGGATCCATGTGAAGGTGTCTATATAACATCTGCTATGCTATGAACTAGTTATTGAGATCAAAAAACTAAAAATGATTATCTTTTTGGAGGATACTAAAACTAGTACTAGTAGAGGAAAGGTGGAAGATACTAAAGAGGTAGGGGAGATAGGTATAACTCCCCTTAGTAATAGAAAGAAACAAGAACATAGTAGGGAGGCAAAAAGGGAGAAGGGGAAGAAAAAATAAGATAAAGGGAAGGAAAAGACTCTATATAGTATAAGTAAAAGTTTGACCAATGACTCATCCCAAGGCTTGAGCAAGAGAATGATGTAAGAAGAAAGATAAGACAGGGAAAAAATAGCAAGTTGGTTGTCTATTCAGATTTTGAATAATATTACCATTAAATCATATGTAATATTTATTATCTCTCAGTGTAATTTTTCTTAGTTTTGGTTAATGTTTGGTTTAATTTTCATAATTATTTGTGTCCTTAATGGATTCTACTATATGTCAGTTTCTCTTGTTTTTAGTATCCTTCACTATTTTTTTAAGGGTACGAGATCCTATTCCAACTTTTTAACCTTATCTAATATAAAATAGGACTATGTTTAAAATAGATGTGAAATATTATTTTAACAATTACATATTTTTTTCTTAATTATTAAAATTAATTTAGGTTAATTCCAAAATATTTTTCAAAATAATTTTTTTTGCTTTTTATGTCGATAAAGTCATCTTGTATGGCAGTTAAATTAAATACCCAAAGATAAAAATATATCAAATATAATGATTTAAACATGTTATGAATGGATAAAATTTATCAATTAAAAAATTAAATGGTTTTATTTTGTTAATTTCAATTCAAATGGATCGATTTTAAATCATTTTTACAAATGATCTTTGCTAAGGAACATTTCATATTGTAAACAAAAATCAAAATGATAGGTAAATTTTTAAATTATTCATGCATAAAAATTATCTAATGTTGGAAACCCATTCTATATAACCTATATAACACATGAAAACTATCATACAAAAAGATTGCCTCTTCCATGAATTAAATTAATGGAATTTACAAATCTATTTTACAAACCTTAAACTAGAGTAAAAATTATGTTTTGAGCTATTGTTTTTTCATCTGACTATTTAGTGTTTTATTCCTAGATAAAATATATAGGTATCTTTATTATGTTGTAATAGTATAAAATGTAAGGTGAAATCACTTAATTAACATAATAACCTTACTATGTAATTATTTTGAGATTGTTCTCTACCCTTTTTCCTATCTAGGAAAAGATGCACTAAAGCTAGTGTTATAAATCACTCTTGCTTTATATCACATTTGGTTACTAATATAACTAGTCAATGGATATTATACATTTTTTTATTATTTAGAAAATTATTTTAAAACCCTATTAAAATTTATGGACCTTAAAATAGATCATTTGGGTTGGTTTAATTTATTTTAATTATCTTTGTAGAGGCTATCATTGAATAGTATACTAGGGTGAACTCTTGTTATCATATTCTTAAGTAGTCTAGTGAACCTTATTTTGCATAGATGGGTACCTCATACTAAACCTTGATATAATATAAATATGGATGGTACAATACATATTGTTACTCATAAGGGAAACTATGTAAATAATAATTTTAAGGATGAGTGGCAAAGGTCAGTTGCTTTCATAATAGAACTAGCACTCATTTTCATAATGATTAAAGCACATCTATCCCTAATTTGAAATATGAAATTGGTCATATAAAATATATTTTAGCTTAGGAAGTGGACGTTGGCATTACTAAATAATATTAATGGTTCCTTCCTTGGCACTATCAATAATCACTAATCCTTAGGGTAATTTTCCTTAGCATTGGTTCTATTCACAAACCATATGGTGTCCTTCCTTGTGCACGAAGAAAATTTTCATATTTAATAAATTATTAGAGCTCAAATATGAATAGTTTGTGTGAATCTAATTATTTATTTAGTTTTTGACCTGAGTTATATCTATAATTAGGGAACTTGGAAATATGTCTATATTTGACTTGATTTGTCTTATCAACAAAGGCACTATCGAGAAACAAAGCTTATATGAGTAGTGTGAGATTATAGTTTTTTAGAGTTATAAAAAATTTGGGTCAACATAATTTAGGTTCCTCTATCATTTATTTCAATACTCATATTAGCCCTTGTGAAATAGTTATTCTATGTTAGCATAATGACCTTAAGATTGAAAAGTCTCTTATGTTAAGGTTTGTTAAGAATAACAATCTTGTTTTAGGTGTTCTTATTTAGAGCTTATATAATCTCATTAATTTTTAAGATATTTATTTATCCCATTTTTTGGATTATATTTCCAATCCATTTCATTTATGAGTCTCATGGATGAGATTGTTCACAAGCACAAATGAAGAAATACATCTAAATTTGATTTTGAGAAATAGATGTTTGGGTTATCGATGATAGAAGGGAATGAGGGTTTAGTTATTAGGCTAGGTTAAGTTATCATGTAGTCTTTCCTAAATTTGGGTGAAAAAATTTTAGGGGTAGTTCTCAATAAAATATTATTAAAACATAATTTTTTGGGAGATTGTGTTCTTGTGTTGATATGTTTTTCCTAATTAAAAATGAAGGAATAATTATTGTATAATTATCTCCTTGTAAACTAAACCTTACACAAAATTTAAGTTTCATAGAAAATAAAAGGAAAATTAATATATTTAAGTCTTTTGTGTTTTATATACTCAGTTCTTAATAGAGTAATAAACTAAATGAATTGATTTACCCTATATAATTTTTTATCAAAATTTTCATGTTTTTTGTGGGAAAAAATAAAATTAACCATTTAAATAATTATGTGTGTCACACTTATAGTTTTGACATTTGATGATTTACAAGAAAATTTAAAAACTAATAATTAATAAAACAAGAAAACAAAAAAATTGCCTTGTTTTATTTGGGATTTAATTAGCATCTATTACATAATTTTTTTGGTAATGACATTTGGTATCAAAGATCGGTTTGAACACTAGTATCTCTTGAAATTTATACTTTAGCTCATTGCTTCCCTAAATTTATGCTATGTTTTTAGTATGTCATGGAATGAGAGAATGGGTAGTATAGATGATGTGATTTGTTGGGACTCACCATCTAGATAACCAATAGACATCAGCATGCTAATTCTCTAAACCATATGACATGTGTTAGATTTACTACAAGAAAGGTTACTTCCATTTCATATTTATCAAGGAGATCCTATTTATAGTAGAGTTTGTGAGTATAAATGCCCACAAAATGACATTAACTAAGAGTATGCAAAGCTTACTTACCATTGAGTTCATACTATACATCATATATAGGTGAATTATAGACACCTCCTCACCTTGACAAGATAATTATTTCCTTTTGAATGAGGTATGAATTATCAAGGAAAGATAATAGGGCTTCTCAGGATCAACATTGTGAACATAATATGCCTACTATGGCTATAGGTGAAAAAATAAGTATGGAATCAATACCCCCACATAATATAGGATTTAAGCTATGTGATTGTTTCATATGAACTTTTGTCGGGTATTATGCACGGGAGTACCCAATGTGGTCTTGATCATATTCATGATGGTTATAGATTATGGAGGAACTAGTTTTGACTAAAAATAAATGGAAACAACTAATATATGGTCTATATATACATATATCGATTTCCTTGAGCATGAATCAGTTATCTTAGATGCAAGCCATCATTCATTGAATATTAGGGTATCAAAATTAGGACCTTTAAGGTATTGAGATGGACCATATATGGGCCCCAATTTGTAAGAACCCCTATAGTATATAATTAAACTAACACATTTTTTTAATAATAAAAGTTCTACCCAAAGGTTATCTCACTTAACTAAACCACATTGTTTTTTAGATTTAAAAAGTAATACCAAAATACAATTTATAACTTATATTGATTTATTATGCATTCAATAGAGGAAATTTTACATACATCTATAAGACTATAACAATGGTATACTCCAAAATGTAATAATCATAATATTTGATAAATGTATCATAAATAAATGCAATATACATAAATTACATATATTAAAAATAATATATAAATAATACATTCAAAATTAATTCATAATTCATTAATTATTAAATATATCCATGTAATTGACATTGATAAGAAAATAAATTATAAATAGGTACTATTACATTGGTCAAAGTAAGATATATAATGGTGATAACTCAAACTCTATATTTCATCATTTAAAATTACATAGATTATTACAAAATAATAGGTAACATGAAATATAAATAAATTAGAATATGGCATCATATAACAAGTGATAATTTTATGGTTCTACTTTATCCATCTATATAATTCACATAATGATACATTATTTATATAAATGGATACAATGATTATATTGTTCAACATGAGTTCTCTTCATAGGCATTGAAGTAGTAGGAGAAACATTCGATACCAATAAAAAAATTATATATATATATATATATATATATATATATATATATATATATATATATATAGACACACACACACACACACACACACACACACACACACACACACACACACACACACACACACACACACACACACACACACACACACACACACACACACACACACACACACACACACACACACACACACACACACACACACACACATAGAGGTAGATTATCATAAAGGGATTTTAATCTAACCACATATCCCTTCAATTCCCCTAGACACATCTCATCGATTATAAGTGGCCCTACCCTTTGTGATAAGGATATATATAGGTCTAAATATAAAAAATATATCATTGTGTAAATATGTTGAAACCATATCTAATTCACACATCATTAAAAAAGTGTGAATATGAGATAATATATGAACTAATATGTTATTAATGTATTCTAATTGTATACAATGCTTACAAACATAAGTATTTAATTTTTTAAGTACCCTTTATGATATCCAAATTAGTGGAATGCTAAGTTTTATGAGTCTAACTAGGATTCCATCCAATCTCTTATAACTTATGTATCAAATTCCACATATCTAACGTAATGTTCATGTTGATTTTTAAATACCCCCTAGACTTAGAATGGGGACTCTCCTATTTTAAATTTTAAAAAGTGCCTTAGATGTTGAACTTGATAAGTCATTTTGATTGCATATAAAATTGATCTAATATTTCCTAGTAATTTTTTTTTAATATATCCATTTTTTCAGTAAAGATTAATACATAGAAATATTTTTTTTATCTCAAAATTCTCTTCAAAATTTACTTATCAATGGATTATTAACCTTCAATTATTTGAAATTTGTTGACAAACCTTCACCAAGTATGTTTTACCTGGTTCCCAAATCAGCTTGAACACAATAAGCTTTGCCTAATCTCATGGGACTAACCTCATACTTTATTTGAATCATTTACTTATAAAGTTCAATTTAAACTTGTTTTAGTTTTATTATTATTAGAATTTGAAGTTTTTAAAAGTATAAATTAACTTATCTCTTGGCCTCACATGATGTCAAAGTTAGAATGGTAGTTTATGACACCTCACAAGATGTCAAATTAGAGATTACAACCTAAAAAGGATAGGTTTCCACCTTCATAGCCTTTGTAAAGCCTTAATGATTCCTCACACCACACATAGGATACTTGGAACAAATATATGAAGCCCACAAACCATGTGGCATCATCCCAAGAGATTTTAAGAAAGTTATTCATTGGAGTTCAAATCCATAGGCTACATGTCAAGATCGTAGTTTTCATGAACAAGCTTATTCAATCCAAGCTGTCACATGTAGAACTATGATCCATAAACCATAGGATGTTGTCATGTCTCAAGCATAACAATCTAAATTAAAATAACCTTCCAAAGTGACACATGTTCCCTCAAGTTCATCCATGATTGATGCATGTTCGTAACATGTTATATCCATCCAAGGCTCACAAGAGTTCTAAGTAAAACACATGGATAGTTTGATCCATCTAATTAAGGCTCAATGGTGTACAACTATCTAAGGCCCCTTCTAAGAGTGATAAGTGGAAAAAGAACACATGGAAGCTTGTAAGAATGATTTGTGTCTCACTTGGACCTGTACGATGATGACACTTATTATTCCCATCCTACTTCTATTTAAAGATCCAATAGAACACCCTTAAATGCCAACCAAGTTGATGTGTGTCCCCAATAGAACCATAAGATGATGACATGTGTCTTTCTTAAAAAAATATGATCTAAGAACATCACAACTACCCCAAGAGTGACATGTGGCTCTACCCAAGCCACATAATTAGCATGATGTCACTAATAACTATGTAAATCCCTCCAAAAGCACCACTTATTGAATCAAAGTCATGATTACCCATGATAAATCCACATAGAAAATAATAAACTCTAATTGCCTATGAAAGTGATGTGGCACCCAAAATTATAACAACCCACATGATATCTCACCAATAATCAAAAAATGTCACATGGAAAAGAATAAATGAGGCATCACATTAAGTTGTATCCTGATAGCCTATGACCAATTAAGGGTTACCATGTGTCCAAATTTGAGCTGACTAAGTAGATTAGTCATCTTTAAGCCCCATAAATACCTAGACGGATTTGATGTGGCATGACTCTTATTAAAGGGTGGATACATTTAGATTTAAATCTAAAATTTATGGTGAATCAAAGGCAAATTAACATTAAATTTTAATTTTAAGGCAATTAAATGCCAAGAATAATAGTTCAAAAATATGTAAAGTTGATGAGTTAGTTATTAATGAAACACAAACTAGGATCACCATTTACACTACATTAAATCAAAGCAATCTTCAAAAGTCTACTTGACCCAACTATTATTACCTACATTTTCCTTTGAAGCCCTAAGCATTCTTTCTCTCTCTCTCTACTATCTACACTCTAAATTCAATCAATCTTAAGATATTCACATATAACACCTAAACCATCATTTTTAGAGATCTAAAGTTGTAGAGAAACACAAGGGGATGTCAATTTCTACCCAAGATACTAAAAAATGGCATGGGTAAGACCCTCTAGTCCTCATAAGGGCATTGCATATATAAATGATGACTTCTTATTTTAGTATGGAAATTGAGTCATTTTAAAGATACAAAGTTCATCCTCAAAGACATAAACTTAGGGGATATGCTTTATAGTAGTGTCTATGACAATATTAAGGGAGATAGGGATCTTGATGATTCTAAAACCATGCCCCATATCATTCAACTAGCTTCAAACATCCTAGAAATCCAAGTTGTTAGTCTCCACAAAGCCATAATAAAACTAGAGGTCATGTCTTATGTTAACCTGGTACAATGCATGTTTAGGTTGTCAAAATGTGATAGTGGATTACTCAATTGCTACCCAAGATACTAAAAAATGGCATGGGTAAGACCCTCTACTCCTCGTATGGTCACTACATATATAATGATGACTTCCTATTTTAGTATGGAAATTGAGTCATTTTAAAGATACAAAGTTCATCCTTAAAGACATAAACTCAGGGGATATGATTTATAGTAGTGTCTATGACAATATTAAGGGAGATAGGGATCTTGATGATTCTAAAACCATGCCCCATATCATTCAACTAGCTTCAGACATCCTAGCAATCCAAGTTGTTAGTCTCCACAAAGCCACAATAAAACTAGAGGTCATGTCTTATGTTAACCTAGTATAATGCATGTTTAGGTTGTCAAAATGTGAT
This sequence comes from Torreya grandis, assembly GCA_037957365.1. Taxonomy (NCBI): domain Eukaryota; kingdom Viridiplantae; phylum Streptophyta; class Pinopsida; order Cupressales; family Taxaceae; genus Torreya; species Torreya grandis. The sequence continues at coordinate 744,232 of JARHVA010002795.1, forward strand.
TGTGGATTACTCAATTTCTACCCAAGATACTAAAAAATGGCATGGGTAAGACCCTCTACTCCTCATAAGGGCATTGCATATATAAATGATGACTTCTTGTTTTAGTCTGGAAATTGAGTCATTTTAAAGATACAAAGTTCATCCTCAAAGACATAAACTTAGGGGATATGTTTTATAGTAGTGTCTATGAAAATATTAATGGAGATAGGGATCTTGATGATTCTAAACCATGGCCCCATATCATTCAACTAGCTTCAGACATCCTAACAATCCAAGTTGTTAGTCTCCACAAAGCCACAATAAAACTAGAGGTCATGTCTTATGTTAACCTAGTATAATGCATGTTTAGGTTGTCAAAATGTGATTTTGGATTACTAAAATACATGAACCAAGGGATTTCCATTGCCTTCATTATAGGGCCAAGTTTTGAAAAATAATATGACCTACCCATACCACAACTAGACTATAACCATAGCATTATCAACAACTGGTATGAGGCACATAAGATAGAGATAGTCTTAGATTAATGGGTAACAAATCCAAATAGAGTGGTCTTCATAGATGACCAAGGGAACATACCCATTTAATAGTTCACAAAGGGATTTAGGGTTGGCCTCACCCAGCTAAATCAAATATTTGGTAATTCACACATTAGATATGTGGATATAAAGACTATCCCACTATTCCAAATAATTTTAGAGGATCAATAGATCTCCTCACTTGGAGACATTATTAGTAGTAACCTAGTCTCTGCCATGAATGATACTTTCAAAAATATGGATCCATTCTACATGATGAGCTATCTATTATATGTTATATGTGTAACTACATAATTAGGACTAAATATATAGACTCTTGCATAAGATTAAGTTATGCCCCAGACTTATTCTATAATGCACAATCACCATTTTAGGCACCACATCAAGACAATTTAAAAATATTTATACCCCTTTTTATAATTAAATCACTAAGTGTGAGATGCCAAGGGTCCCTCTAAAAGTTAGGATGAAATTAAGATACATGGGCAGCTTCTATCTCTACCTTGATTACATGGTCATTTAAGTGGAAGGGGTGATGGTAGATCCCCTTAGGATACCATGATATGTGATAATAAAGTTAGAAAAGGAGGATATGGCTTATCAACTACTCCATGGAGTTGATGGCACATTCAATAGGAAGATAAAAATAGCCCCTCGTAAGGCTCTTTTAAAGCTAGGGAGAATAAAGATAATGAAATGGAAAGATGTATAGTAGATGCAAGTCATAAGGACTCATACCTATTTCCCAAAGATGAATTTAGAATGTGGGATAAAAAAAATCATTATTAATGATCTCCTTAAGTTCAAAAAGGATGTGGCCATACAATATAAGCACCAAGATGAGGTGCATGAACATATATACCTAGATGTAAAGAATGATTAGGGAGTCCTATAAAACACTTTAGATAAGAATATAACACTTGAAATAAGGATTTAGTGAGAAAGGAAGGAAGCCATAGTAAAGCCTCAACTCCTACCAACTCATGGGAGCATGTTCAATTGTAACTATGAGGAAAAATAAGAGGAGGAAGAGGATAACATTCCTCTTATCATAAATAGTCCTTATAGGCCTCCACTTCATGCCATTCCAAGTGGATAAGACATGACTTTGAGATCTAAATAAGGAGAGTCAAGCATCTATCCTGGCCCTTCATAAGGGCCTACAATAGTCTCTATACCTACTAAGGAAGGTTCCATAAAAAATCTTGGCCATCTAGATCCCAATGTCATTAATCTTGTAGAAGGGTAGTAAGGAATTGAGTTCTCAATGGAGGAAATACATGTACTAGCTAGTAAGTACTGTTAAAAAAAATTATACAAGGAAATTTTCCCCTAAGACTATGATGAGAGGAATAATGTCCCCTCTATTAGCTTCCCAATCTCCCTCTATAATTAATACACCATTGCCTTCTTTTCCAATCATTAGTACATTTACATATTCTCTTAATTTTGCTACTACCACACTCCCATGTTCTCATACCCAACCATTACTTCCATTGGGGGCACCATTCCCTAATTCATCTCCCATGCCACTACCAACATTCCATCTCCACCAAGATCTTAAAGCACTAGTTCTAGCTAGGCTATGTGGTGTACTACTTCCTAAGCAACCACTACTAGTGCATCACTCACCCTTGGATCCTTTGCAACCTAAAATCTAGTAGAACCTATTTCAAAGCCTTTTACATGATAGAGGCCACTCAACCTTACTTCAACTATAAAAATTATTGGGCCTTCAATGCTACCCTCATTATTACTCAATATGGGTCCTACCATATCCTTATTTGACTCACTCAACAGATTGGACCTAACCAATTTGTTCATCCCAGCAATAGATTTGGCCTCCTCTCCTACTTAGGTACTTCTATTGTAGCAACCTTTCACACATCCATCATCTACAACTACCCTAAATTGGGTATGGGACATGATGCATAAAATAAGGTAAGGTAGGCCTTAGGAAAGCCAATATGAAACCTAAATTAGCATGAAGTTTGATTGTGACACTATCACTATGAAGAGAGTAGTGAGGAGACAAGTGGAATAGCCACAATCAAACTTAGTTGTGATATATGAGAGTGAAGATCCACTCTTCACTTTGACTATGAAGAGGAAGGTTGGCCCTAGAGAGGTTCAAGAGTATGCAAAGGACCCAATATCTTAAATTCAAATATAGGCAAAATATATTATTTCCTTGATAAAGGGGATGCAATAGGAGTTGAAAAGGCTAAAAGAGAATGCATTGTTGATTGTGCTTGAAGGCACTTTAATTTTGATAATAAATGTTATCCTTAATATCTTCAACTTGTATAAAGTGAAGAAGAAGAGGTCATAAGATGGGATCAAGTAAGCTAAAGTGGTCATTAAAATTGACCAAAATATTTCACTCTATGACAGCAAGTTGGTAAACTTGGATATAGTGGTAAGAAGTAATAACTTTCCTAACCTCAAAGTCTTACCTCTTGAATACATTGTTCCTACATAGACCATCTTCATGAATAGGAGGATGATTTTGAAGACATGGTTAGATCAAATCAAGGATGCAAATACATCCTTTGAGAAAATTGAATTTAATGTAACCCACTTATTGAAGGATTCTATGATCACTATATTAATCAAAGCTAATGGATCCTTCATAGATGATCAAGAGTTTAGGCCATAAATTAAGGTATTTTTTGCATAATTCTATCAAGATGTAGCTAGTTCAAGATGGCTGATGATGTGATAGACATTGTGACATTTATGAATCAGAGGATGTACTAGGTAGATGTAGTTGAAGAAGCACTCAAGCTAATACTCACAAATTAGACAAGTAAATCTAGGACATTCTTGATTTATTTAGGACCATGATCTTAGACTTTGCTTAAATTGACCAAGATTATCAGGTTTGTGTAGAGGTATAGACTAAAGAATAATTATAAAAGAATAAAATTCAACAACAATAGTTTTAGTAAGCATCTCAATAGCCTTAGGGACCTTAGGAATATTCTAATGTGTTTCATAAATTTAAATTCAGGATATTATATTGTATTGTGGCATTTTAAGCCATGTGGTTGTATATTGGGCACCTTTTTTGGGCCCACTAAAACTTGTATTAATCATTTTTAATCCTATAAATAGGGGTCTTCCCTTAATTTTTAATAAAACAATAGATGTTGTAAAAAATTAATACAAAGAGCCAAATAATTTTAGAGTTTATCTGCTATGTTCTTTTGTGTGTGTTTTGTGATTTTTGAAATCTCATGATTCTAGATATCTAAAAGTTTATTTATTACAAGCTAATTTTTAAATTAAATTCTATATATGCATCTATTAATCTAATCTTGATGCTAGGCTAGCAAATCTGTAGTATACTTTCTCTATTTTATTCTCATTATAATTGAATGTGCTATGAAATTTACTATGATTAAGCAATTTTATGCAAAGTATGTTGTTATATATATGAATTTACTTTTATTTGAATATTAAAATAAATTTATTTAGATTTAATAATTATGATAGGGCTGGTATATTTTATTTTCATGTGCTCTTGCTTTTAAATTTATCAGAATTGGCATTTTTAGTCATCATAAGCATAATCTCTTTTCTGCCCTACCCTATTCACTCCTAGATCCACCCATGAATCACATTAGATTAGATAATTCTATAAATATCCATTTTTTTTGTATTTTGGGCACCAATTAGAGAATATTAATATAATTCACAAACATGGCAATAAATTATGTCACTGCACAAACATTGATTATCCCTATAGCAGGGTCTACTTGCAGACTTTCAAAGTGGTGACCATATCTCTGCTATTTTTTCTATTTCTAGTATTATTTGTATAAAAAAGTCAATCCCCAAGTCTTATAGTACTTAAAATTGAGTTTCTTACTTTCCCCTTATTCCCTAGTGACACATGGAACATAATAAGTGCATGAATAGGAAGGGAATTTTTTGGCACTAGAAAGAGGGCCTTATGTAACTATTTCACAAATCTTTGTGAAATTATAGTGTACTTTGTCATATACATGATTAATTATTTCAAATCACGTATATATTATTAAAAAAAACTAAGGATATGCATTAATTACATAAATATTTTCATCATTTTCATGGATCTTTACATTATTTGAAAGATTTCATCAAAAATAGTGTTCATTTTTGTAAATTTGGTAAAATAATCAGATATTTGCTTAAATTAGTGCAAAGATAGGTGAAATACCTCATTCTTTATATATATTAAAGGTTATTTTGATCATTTTTTCAAAAAAAATTATAGATTTGTTAAAGGATCATGATATTTGTGGGTATTTATGCAAATATTAACCTCTAACATATTGCTTATACTAGATATAGGCATTTAAGATCTTAATTGCTCTATTTCATTTGGATTTAAGTAAACCTTTGCATATCTTTGTGATAAAACATTATAATTCTAAAATAATTCCAAATAATTAAATAAGGCATATAAACACTTTGATTTATTGGTTTTACACTAATATTATTTTATGTTTACATGCAAAGCTTACAAATATTTATGCAGATTTTAAGAATTCTAAGGTTCTTGGCTTAGATCCTCAAAGATATAGGTAAATTCATCTGATCTAGTTTGTATAATTATTTATTATGTTAATATATTTGATATTTATGTTATGGTACATCTATTAATTCTATCTTTAAAGTTAATTTTCTCTTATAACTTGTTTTACATCTTGGATTTGCCTAGGATCAAGACCAAATCTTGATATGAGCTAAAGACACCTTTTGCATTTGTAGAGACCTATATAAAACCTAAAATAGACAAAGGAAGGCATATAAATTCTAGAACACAACCAAATTCTAAATATAACTATAATTTACAAACCCTTATGCCATTCATTGCATGGTTATCTTGTTCATCCATCAATGTCCCTAGACTTGTGTATGATTTGTCTAGAAATATAGAAAGTACTTGACTCTCTTTACCCCTACTAGTAGAATAATGATTGAGGAACATATCAAGTCCTTTAAGGCATCTTTGAGGATCTTTAACATGATTCATGAGGATGTGGATTTTCATCTCTTTCATTTCATATTTTGATATGGAACTTATGATTGGTTCCTTAACTTTCCCAAAGATTCTATTGCAAGATGGAATCTATTCATTGACACCTTTATTGCCAAGTTTGATAGGGTAGTTAGCCTAGGAGTCATGTAAAAATAGTTTACCACCTTGAAAATATACCCAAAGGAACCAATCAACATTCAATGCTAGGTTCGAAAATATGTACACCTTGATATCCCCACTGTATAGGTTGGAAAATGAGTTAGCCTTGGAGATATACAAAAATTTCTTGGATCCTGTATAGGTTGGAAAATGAGTTAGCTTTGAATATTGACACATTGCCTTTAGCATATGCTGATGCTATTCATAGTGATGAGAAAATACACTTGCAAGGGCAGCATGCATTTTCCATACCAAAATTTGATCTAAATATAACTACTCTAAATGTCATCCTAGCATGAATCAAAATCACCCTACATTGAAGCAATTATCAGTGATCAACCAATAGTTTTTAAGCCATGTTGTAGCTAACTAGTATCTAGGATTCTTTAACCAACCAAATGATGGGGCTCATCCCTAAGATAATCAAATGATGGTGCCTATGAAAAACATAGATTTACAAGTTACCAACTAGACCAAGAACCCAAAATCTCCAAAGGGAGAGTTAGATTCAATCTAAAGGACTATCTAAAAACTCGTTAATGATTTTTTGGATCTCAAAAACTAAATGGGTAACACTTTTAAGAGCTCAAATATAAATTATAATTTACAAAGACATAACAAACCTTTCAATAGACCTAACAATAATATTGATCCCCCTTTGATCAAAATACCAAAGATCAATATCAATGAGATGGCCTTGACTAACTGGTCCTAAGTGCACAATATAATTAGACATGTAGAACTTGATTGTGTTGAGTTATACAATGAATTTGATGTTATTTAGAGATAAATGAAAGGATTAGACATGAATCCCAATGATCAAGGTAATATTAAAGGCTCTAATAAATCCAATTATACTTTTAGAGCACCTAATTCGGTCTTCATGGTTGATAACTGTGACTTTCCCAACCAAGATAAGAATGAACCAAAAGATAGTGTGAAATAAATTCATGATTTCCATTAGTAATAAAGGAGAAACTACACCTTAAAAATCAAAATTTAGAATCCACCTCTGACAATTTCCACCCCACCTAATAAACTAGACACACCTCTTGATGGTAGGATAGACAATAAACCTCCACACCCCAAAGGTAAAGAGAGTCAACCAATGAAAGAGGCTCTCTAAATAATATTGAAGGGTGGATATAACATAGAGGAAGACATGAAGAATATCAAGGTGACTATAGTATTTCATGAGCTCACTCAAATTAATAAATATTGTGTTTTGTAGCTGAAATCACTAAATGAGAAGCCTAGCTCTAGAATGGCTAAAAAATATCATGCAAATGTAGTAATGTACAAGAGTGGGCATGAATTTCCACCATTATTATTGATTTTTTTAATATTTTTTAAGAATATACATAATTAATTTCTTGGTTCTATTGCCTTAGCTAATATTATGCCTCTATAAAGTTAAGAAAAATTGGGGATAAACCTATTTAAATCTGAAAAAGTGGTGGTATAATTATACAAGTCAAGAGTGAAGGTGATTGGATAATTGTGGAACATCCATATCTATTTGGATCATAAAACTTGAATACAAAAATTCATCGACATTCAATTTGTTTACATACTTGAAGCTGATGGATTGTTACTAAGTCATGACTAGACCAAATCGTTTAATGGATACATGTCCATAGATTAATCTCACATGTGGCTACCTTGGCATGATATTCCCAATCAGATCAGGATCAATTGAGAGACTGAGATGAAATTCATTATTATTAAATAAAATTCCAAGAATGATAATGTAAACTACCGATCCTATGACTTAGGTATTTACAGTCTTGAAACTACTAATATTACTATAGGTGACAAGATGGAAGAACAAAGCAAAGGTCCTTGGGCATTACACTTTGATGGTGCACAAGCTTAATAAGTCTTAGGCATTAGAATTATCTTAATGAATCCCTAAGGTAAAGCGTATATAGATTTATATATATTATAGTTCTCTTATACTAATAATTTAGTAGAATATGAAGCTCTTATTTTAGGACTTCAATTTTCAATTAAATATAAAGTTAAAGAAATATTAGTTTATGGTTATTACAAGTTAATTGTGAATTAGATTAGAAGCAGATATAAGTGTAATTTTTTTTTAATAAAGTAAAAATTTAGAACTTGCGATCTAATTAAGAATTTTGACTCATTCAAAATTGTTTCCTTGCCCTATAATGAAACTAATTGGCAGATGTTTTAGCTTTAGAAACAAATAAACTTGGTACCTATGGAGGATTTGAATTTGTAAGAGTTTATAGTGGAGGTAATTTATAGTCCCTTAATATCCTAGGTAACATAAACACTTCTAGCTTTTTTATGATAACCAATAGATAATTTATTTCTTGTGAAATACTGGCATATTCAAATATCATATCATTGATGAACATGACAAAAGTTTTGTAAAAAGTTTGAAGGAAAATGAAGATGGAGTAATCTAAATTAAAGATAATTGATTCCATAAATGCATGATCTCCTTAGAGAGTATTTTTGACCCAAATAGGTAATAAAATAAATCTAAGCAGCCCCAAGTAAGTGGGAAGGACTAGAAGCAAGTCAACTTGGGAGACCTTGAGAATGAAAAAAATGTAAACATTGGTCTAGTTTTCACCCATGAAGAGATGAATAAATAAGCTACCCTCTTAACCGAGTTCAATAGTGCTATTTCTTGGTCATATGATGACCTAAAAATATTTGACACTAGTGTGATCACTCACACTATCCCTTTGAAGGAAGCGTATAAACCTTTTAGGCAAAGACAAAGACTAATAAAACCAATGTTGAAACCACTAATTTATAAATAAGTAATGAAATTTATTGATGCAAGGATAATATTTACTATATGTCGCTCAATACGGGTTGTTAAATTTTGAGGGAAACATACCCCCATTCTTGAAAAATGGATACCCTTGTGTTAAAATTGTACAAATTTATACTTTAAAATTGAAAATCTATTTGATCAAAACATCATTACCATGTTTACACATTATTCATATTTGAAGATCATCCACACCATGTTCTAGTTAGTCTGATTACCCCCATTATTTAAAAATGGGGACCCTTGTGTTAAAATTATGAAAATTTTTACTTTAGAATTAAAAATCCATTTGATCATAACATCATTACCATGTTTGCACATTGTTCATATTTGAAGATCATCCACACCATGTTCCAGTTGGTCTACTTGTTCATGGCTTTGGTTTTACCTTGTCTAAATTTTGCTAACTTTGGATATTATTGTTTCAAGTTACAGGTCTAATAGATGTCCATTGGAGGTAGACAATGTTTGGGTTTCAAAATTTTAATGATTTTATCTTAATAGGAACTTTTACTAGCCTTTTTTTTGTTTAAAGTCAAATTGAATCCATGTTTAAGCTTTCTCAAACCCTCATTTAGAATCCCTAGTTTAAATCTCTCATTCAAATTCAAATTTTTCAAGAATAAAATTATCTGAGAAATTTTAATATGCTATGGACTTAGTTAATCTTTTATACTAAGGCTTAGTCATGTTTTTCACCAAGACCAAAATTATATCTTGAAAGTTTAAAAATTATATACTAGGTCTCTTTTATATCTTGAACCCTTTGTCCCCTTTAATTTTAATATGGTCTAACCTTTTATATGTTGGATCATTTTCATATCTTATTAACCTATATTATTATATTGGTCCTAAGGCCCAATTTGTGTTTATTGACACAAACAAGACCTTCATCTTAAGACTTTATCCTAAGTCTTATGTCTCTGAGCCCTAACTTAAACTATGTAGTTATTTGTAAGATCAATGGCCCACACTTAATCAGGTGAAGTTGATCAAATAGAGTAAGATCATCATGGGTCAAAATGGATCCATTTTTAATATAATGTAGACTTAGCCTAAGTCTTACCCTAAGGTTTTTTTATTGTATTTATAAATACAATAAAACTTTAGGATAAAACTTATGTTATGACTTTAATTATTTGAAGGGTCTTCATTTTATTATAAGGACCTATGTTAAAGACTTATGTTATAATTAAGTCTAAGTCTTATATGGTCCCAAGATTACTTAATCCCTTTATGAATATAGAATGCCATGATGTAAAACTACCCATATCATAATCAATGACTCACATTTTCTTGGGTGAGATCAATCAAATGACATGTATCGATTCAAAGTTATTATGGGACCTACTAGTCATGGGACTTAAATTTAACATTATCACATCTATCATTTTATGCTTATGAGGTCATCATTGATGTCTGTAACACCATCAAATTTTATTCCCTATGGTTAATTATGTGATCTTAAAATTGACATTCTCATGATCACCAATTGACATCTATAAGGACATCATTAACATCTATGAGGCCATTAAATTTTAACCCCTATGGTTAATTATGTGAGATTAAATTTAATATTTTCATGATGTTAGATGACATCCACAAGGCCTTCATTGATGTCTGTGAGGCCATCATTAACATCCACAATACCATCAAATTCATGTTTATGAACTAATCTCATTTGGATGAATGAACATGTTCATCTTCATGTTGCAAGATCATTGGAATCTCATTTGGAAAATAAAAATTCTTAGGGTTTTTTACCTCAATAATAGAATTGATCTTTCATCAACATTAGACCTATTATAGACTACATAAAATTACGTATGAAAAATTATAAATACCATAGACATATCTTAGATATTATACTAAGATTAAATTATGTTTTTAAAAATTTGACCAAACTTTAGTCTAAAATTTTATGCTTAGCCCCTATATATCCCATGATTTTTTGGCATATTTTATTGGGTTGATATAACTAATGCATTATCCTATTATTATAAGACTTAGCCTATATATTTTACCATATATTTTTATTATATTTATTAATATGATAAAACCTTAGGTTAAAAACATTACGTTAAGTCCTATTATTATTTAGGGTCCCTTTTTTTCTTAACCTAGATTAAAAACATTAGACTAAGGTTTATTTCATGTTTATTAATAGTAAGTAATACCATAGTCTAAATTATTTATCTTGAGTTATTTATGTATCCTAATCCTAACCTAAACATTATGTATGTTTCTAGGATCTATGGCTGATGTTCACATGGACAAGATTAATCTGATAAAGCGAGGCTAAGTTAAAGTTTAAAAATAAATTATGAGATAAGTTTCATGATCATGAACAAATAACTATAAGTATACAATGTTGGTCATCCCACAGATCATAATCAATGGCCCACATCTAATTGGATGAAGTTAATCAAACTGAGTGAGATGAGGATAGACTTTTCAACAAAGTTTAGGAGACCCATGGTAATGACACTTATCATAACTATTATCACTTATATTTTCACCTTTTTAAAATATTTAAATATCTCCTCATCCAAGTGGCATAATGGAATCACCTCTAGGCTTGTGAGTAGCCTAAGGAATGAGGTGAGTCTCTAGATAGGGCTAGCTCCCTTGATGTACCACTATGGATTGAACCTACTAATAAATTTTGGGGGTGAAAATGGAGAGAAATAACTAAAATCAAATATAAAATAAGGAGGTGATACACAAATTCAATTTGATGACTTCCAACTAATTTCATTCTACACTTGAGACCTAGAAAATATACAAAACATACACATTTCCAATCCAAGTCTTCTTACATCAATATTACATTATGAGGCTATGGAAGAATTTATTATGTTAAGAGGACTATACAAGAGCCCCTAAATGGCACTGATGAAAATACAAACTCACTTGAACATGAACATCTCTTGGAACACTTCACATGCTCTACAAGAAGAGGTTGCAAATAGTGAAAGAATGTGACAACTTGCTAAAGAATCCATAGTATACACTAAGAAATCCCAAAATTCAAGTAAAACACACTAATTACATTAATTTAATAGGTGAAACTTATTAATTTTATTGATAAAAAAGTATAAAAATGAGTAGGGCTTCACCATACTCAAGTGGAGCATATAATAGAATGGCCACGATGGCTAACTCTTATAGAGTTTGAGAGAGAGAAAAAAGAGAAGTCTAAGGGTCATAAGAAAAATTTTCAAGCTGATACAAGGATTTAATTATGAATTTTATAATTACATGAGATTAACCATGCAAGGTCAGGAGATACAAGTGTCAATCCAAGTCACCAACTTGATGAAAAGTGGTATAAAATTCTCTATTTTATACAAAAAACTACCTTCATGATTAGGCCTATTTAAAAGTACCATAACTAAATAGGGATAGGTATGATGATTGGAATAAGAGGTAAGGCATTTATGCATGCAATTACATGCATTGGTTGTATTACTACTCCTTTTTAAACTCCTAGAGTGAAGTAATCACTATCTATAGTCCTAGAAATACTTATTTCAGTCACCCCTCACACTTCACCTCAAAAATGTCTTTAGTTTTCCATGAAAATAAATGGGAGGGAGTTAATGACACTTTTAAATACTATCCATGTCCTTGGAATACTCAGGTACACCATAAAAGGGCCCATACTTAGAGTTTTCACCCTTCTCACCCTTGTGTTCACTATGCCAATTTTGACTGGCTAAAATTAAGATAATTGTTTGAATACTTATAAAATTTCCTTAGGAATTAAATTAATTTTTTGGGTTATAAAACATCCTAATATTTTCCCAAAAATTAATTACATATTCTCAAACCTCCTAGAACCTACAAAACATAGAAAATAGATAGAAAAACATTGTTTTACATGTTGGCCATACAATTATATACAACTAATTTGCATTGGTGAGGGCCTAAGTGAGTATTTTACATGTACCAATAGGTTTCATTTTTTAAATATTCCATTTTTGTGGCTCTCCAAGCTTGTTTTATCCATCAAGTTTCTCCAAGGGTTTTACTAGCATTTTAGATAATTTCTAAGTCTTAAGATTTGTTCATAAAGATGGCACATTGAAATTCTAAACCAATACCATAAATTGGTTGATAATGACCTTATATAACTTCTCTAAACTTTCATATTTCCAATTTATATCCTCCAAGGTGATGTGAGCTTAACAAGTTGCCCTATCAAGATTGATTTTCTAATTTTGCATGAGGGTGAGTGGTTCTGAGCTCAAATATGCATTTTTGATCAATTATCTACACTACACAATCTCTCAAACCTATATTTTGACCTAAGAAACATGCCTCAATAATTTTTATAGTCCACTAAGAGGCATAAGTGAAGATGGACTAGTAATTGACATTAGGCCTTTTCAAGACCCAATAGGTCTACTAGGCACCTTAATAAATTTGTGTATTAGGGATGTTGTATCATATTTTCATTGGTTTATTAGTAATTTTAAAACCCTATTTGAGATCACCAATCCATCATATAGTCTTCTAAGCACCCTAATTCATGTTTTTTCTTTACTTACCAATTAGGCCTAGTGGAAAACCTACCTATTCAGACTGTGTGCAAGGGAAAAAAGGATACTTTGATGTGTTGTCATGTCCCCTTTTTCATGGACATTGACAGGCTTGATGATTAGCTTATTATGTGACCTTCGTAGGCTAATATGATGGATAGAGGGTCATAATGGAGCTTGGATTGACTTTGATTCACAGGATTTCTACATTTGGTTTTCATTCGGGCTCTTTCGGACACAATTGGCATGAGCTCCTACTTTTTAGGGATATTTGATATGCAGCAGAGTGCCTTTATTATGGTATGGTTATGTGCGGAATCACTCCCTGATTCACCTGCTTCGATCGGTTTGAGGATCCGACGTATATTGAGGGAGATATTAATATTTGATTGATTTAATCAAATATTAATTATTTGGTCTCATTAATAATTAATTATTAATTATTAATTATTTGCTCTAATTTTAAATTAGAAACCCTAATGCTAATTTAAGAAAACCCTAATTAGGGCAAGCATATATTTTGAGGGTATAAGGGTTTCACATGGAGGCCATTAATGATTATGCATTGATTATTGATTATTGAAAATTGAAGAATTTCTTCTGTGAAGACTGAGCCTAGGGTTCCAGGATTCCATTGCAGTGGAGAACGTTCCCTCTTCATTGTGTGTGATTTAGAGGCTGTGAGATATCAGCTAATTTATCGCCAAATTGAGAGATAGCTTCATCCAGAAGTTATCACAGAGATACAGATATGAGAGATAGCTTCATTCAGAAGTTATCACAGAATTCCAGGTTTGAGAGATAACTTCCCACAGAAGTTATCACAGAGCTTTCCAGGTATTTCTTGATTTAGTTCATGCTTTTTGTTTCAATAAATTATACAGAGAGAGATCTGCTGTATTAGATACCATAGATTTCCAGATCAGGGATCAACAGACAGGTTGTGCTGAGTTGGCAGCTGTACTAAGTCCGTACAGGTCCGTACAGATCCGATCAGGCACCAACATCAGCAGAGAGAGGGCTTATAGCGACTGACATCGGTCGACTGAGGACCGACGTCGGCAGAAAGCCGACCGACAGAAACCGACGTCGGCGAGATATCGACCGATGACGGCATCTGTGTGTTGACACAGAAAGGCCGAGACCCTTTCAGATTCAGAGTTCACTCCCAGATTTGCAAAACACAGGGTTTTAAGACCAGATTTTTATATTCCTTATTTGTATAACAGAGACTCATCTTTTGTAATCATCCAGAAGAATAAGTAATAAGACGTTGATTTGCTATGGACAGATTATACTGTGATTTGCTTATGCTTATTTGAATATATTCTGCAAGTTTATATTGTGATCGGAGTTTTTAGAGTTTATATATTCCCTGTTTGAAAGGGGATATCACAGTGGTATCAGAGCTTTGGTCTTTGGTATCAGAGTTTTTTGTGCAGATAAGAGAGCCCCTAAGTAAGGGACATCACAGTGGTATCAGAGCTTTGGTCTTTGGTATCAGAGTTTTTTGTGCAGATAAGAGAGCCCCTAAGTAAGGGACATCACAGTGGTATCAGAGCTTTGGTCTTTGGTATCAGAGTTTTTTGTGCAGATAAGAGAGCCCCTAAGTAAGGGACATCACAGTGGTATCAGAGCCAAATTCCTGCCATCCTGTTGGGCACATCAGAGCTAAATTCCTGCCATCCTGTTGGGCACATCAGAGCTAATGTCTTGCCATCCTGTTGGGTAGTTTGGGTAGATTGAATCAGCGAAGGATCATGATGCCTTCATATACTCAGAAACAGTGGGATAATGATATGAAGAAGCTGGAACACAGTTTGAAGCAGTTGGATGAAACCTAGAAGAGGATGAATGAAATTCTTTCATATCTTACATCCAAAAACAAACCCGCACGGTATATGACAGCGACTGAAGAGTGGGAGTCATTACCACATGTGGTCAGGGAGATGATTACTTTTGACTGATTCCTCACACAAAGGAAAGAACATTACCGAGGTCGACAGAATGGGAGACCAAGACCCCAAAACAATGATCTAAAGCAGGCTACGAGTAGGCTCACACTAGCGACATTTGACGGTAGTGGTAAGGTGACAGCACAGGCCTGGGTTAGTAAGCTGGATACATTTCTCACATTGCGGCCAATGGGTGAGGAAGATGCTATCAGATATGCAACACTACATCTTGAGGGAGTAGCTCACGATTGGTGGCACCATGGGATGGTGACACTCCATCATGATCGGATCACTTCTTATCAGGAGTTTGTGGACAGGCTGGTAGAGCGTTTTGACAGGAGGGATCCAGAGTCCTATTTTTGAGAGTTGGCACAGTTGCACCAAAGCGACAGTCTAGAGTCTTACATTGGTGACTTCCAGAAGTTATCAGTTATGGTTCCTGACATTTCAGAGAGGCGACTAGTAGTACTCTTCATGGAGGGCTTGACAGAACCATTGAGAGGTTGGATCAAAGGCTTTGATCCTCCTTCCTTACAGGAAGCTATGAAGAAAACGCGTAGTATGGAGATGGCGGCACCATCAAGTAGATCTAACTCCAGAGGTACTTCTTCATCGAGAGACCATAAGCACTCCAACGGGGATACCGAGAGACCAGATTTTAACATAGATAAATCCGGGGTTAAAAATGATTCAAAGGCCAATCCAGCAGCACCACCTTTGGATCGTGAGGCACTTAATGATCTACGCAGGAAGAAGCTTTGCTTCTACTGCAAAGGTCCATATGATATCCATCACGATTGCCATTTGAGGCCTAAGGGCAAAGCAAATCGTGTGATGTGGGCGTATTATGAGGATGCGGAATCAGAAGATTCTGAACAGCAGGACAGTTTTGAGGACTTAGTTTCACCGGTTGTTTCTTTCCATATGGAAGAATTAGACAGTGATGCTACAGTTGTCGATACTCTGTCTGTTGATATGAGCTATGGAGTTGATTCACAGAGTATGGATGGTAGTACTCCAGAGATCAGTGATTCGGAGTCTGCTCTTTTGGACCATGCACCAGAGGAGGATTGTAGGAGACATTGTAGCCAGTGCCACCATGTGTCTAGTCAGCTGAGAGTTAGTGAGCGAGACATTGCTACCGCTTGCAAGCATTTCGATGATGCTAGTCAGTTGTTAGCAGTATATGGATGGGGTTCTCCTACTAGCATCGAATAGGGAGGTAGTTATTTGTCCTTGACACAGATCCACTCTTTATGGGAGGCTATCCAGATTCTGAGACAGGATTATATGCAGTTGGTCGCCGACAGAGATTATCTTATGGAGTGGGGTAGCACAGCATATGATGCATTATTGGTCGAGGAAGATAAGGTGAGTGAGCTTACTCAGCAGCTAGAGGCGACTTCTGAGATTCTTGAGACTACGCAGTTAGCTTATGAGGAGTCACAATTTCATTTGGCTGAGATGACCATGGAGTTAGAGCATTTACGGTCTTCACCAGCCCCAGACTCAGAGGTTAGTACATTGAGTGTTCTTGGTGAGTACGTTCCTACAGTTGTTGCTGAGGAGCACGTTGATGAGGCTGATACACATGTTCAGGATTTGGTAGTACCTGATTCTGAGGAGTTTGAGATACCAATGGAGTCGAGTCTCCATATTGATTCTTCTCACACATTTGATAGTATGGTACAGTTGGTTGTGCCACCATTATAGAGGGATCAGTTATGGGATGGATTAACACCATCTTTTGTAGATGGAATTTGCAGTTGCCAAGTACACAATCTACAGTATCGACACATCCAGGGCAGTTGTGATTTCAGAGATTGGTTGAGTTGTGTTCGCCAATTTGATTATGGATTCCTCTTTGTTCTACTTCTGTTGATGTTACAGGTACTTGCATTAATTCACAGCAGTGCAGAGCATAACTACATTTGGGATCCAGGTGGATCGAGTAGTTCATTGTTCTGAGATTGCTTGGGGACAAGCAATTTTTGGAGGGGCGGATTGTCATGTCCCCTTTTTCATGGACATTGACAGGCTTGATGATTAGCTTATTATGTGACCTTCGTAGGCTAATATGATGGATAGAGGGTCATAATGGAGCTTGGATTGACTTTGATTCATAGGATTTCTACATTTGGTTTTCATTCGGGCTCTTTCAGACACAATTGGCATGAGCTCCTACTTTTTAGGGATATTTGATATGCAGCAGAGCACCTTTATTATGGTATGGTTATGTGCGGAATCACTCCCTGATTCACCTGCTTCGATCGGTTTGAGGATCTGACGTATATTGAGGGAGATATTAATATTTGATTGATTTAATCAAATATTAATTATTTGGTCTCATTAATAATTAATTATTAATTATTAATTATTTGCTCTAATTTTAAATTAGAAACCCTAATGCTAATTTAAGAAAACCCTAATTAGGGCAAGCATATCTTTTGAGGGTATAAGGGTTTCACATGGAGGCCATTAATGATTATGCATTGATTATTGATTATTGAAAATTGAAGAATTTCTTCTGTGAAGACTGAGCCTAGGGTTCCAGGATTCCATTGCAGTGGAGAACATTCCCTCTTCATTGTGTGTGATTTAGAGGCTGTGAGATATCAGCTGATTTATCGCCAAATTGAGAGATAACTTCATCCAGAAGTTATCACAGAGATACAGATATGAGAGATAGCTTCATTCAGAAGTTATCACAGAATTCCAGGTTTGAGAGATAACTTCCCACAGAAGTTATCACAGAGCTTTCCAGGTATTTCTTGATTTAGTTCATGCTTTTTGTTTCAATAAATTATACAGAGAGAGATCTGCTGTATTAGATACCATAGATTTCCAGATCAGGGATCAACAGACAGGTTGTGCTGAGTTGGCGGCCGTACTAAGTCTGTATAGGTTCGTACAAATCCGATCAGGCACCGACATCGGCAGAGAGAGGGCTTATAGCGACTGACATCGGTCGACTGAGGACCGACGTCGGCAGAAAGCCGACCGACAGAGACCGACGTCGGTGAGATATCGACCGACGACGGCATCTGTGTGTCGACACAGAAAGGCCGAGACCCTTCCAGATTCAGAGTTCACTCCCAGATTTGCAAAACACAGGGTTTTAAGACCAGATTTTTATATTCCTTATTTGTATAAAGAGACTCATCTTTTGTAATCATCCAGAAGAATAAGTAATAAGATGTTGATTTGCTATGGACAGATTATACTGTGATTTGCTTATGCTTATTTGAATATATTCTGCAAGTTTATATTGTGATCGGAGTTTTTAGAGTTTATATATTCCCTGTTTGAAAGGGGATATCACAGTGGTATCAGAGCTTTGGTCTTTGGTATCAGAGTTTTTTGTGCAGATAAGAGAGCCCCTAAGTAAGGGACATCACAGTGGTATCAGAGCTTTGGTCTTTGGTATCAGAGTTTTTTGTGCAGATAAGAGAGCCCCTAAGTAAGGGACATCACAGTGGTATCAGAGCTTTGGTCTTTGGTATCAGAGTTTTTTGTGCAGATAAGAGAGCCCCTAAGTAAGGGACATCACAGTTTTATCTTGATATAATTTTTATTATCCCATAAATTACTTATATACACCTAATCATATGTTTTTTGATGTCCATAAGGATTCACATCAAGTCCCATGGTCATTCTACACTCATTTAATCATTTTGCCAAGTTCTGATTTTCCTAGAGTGGCTAACTTATAAGACAAATTAGAGAGGTATTTAAATCCATTATAAACTATGAAAAACTATTGTTTTTAGATATTTTCCAAGTCATAATGACCATTTTTACCAAAGGGTTTGGATTTATTCCAAGTTTTAGATGCCAACCCGTCTCTAAATGTCCAAAAGGGGGCTAAAAACCCTATTTTCTTGCATTTTTGTCCAAATCCACTTGGGATTCACTCTTCCAATCCAAAATCATGATCCTATGTTATTTACAAAAATTTATCATATTCAATTTGTGCTAATTTATCTTTAAAATCAATTTAAAACCTTTTTCCTACATGGATTCTTCATGCTTGTTATTTGGGCAAAGTGCTTCCTAGTCACCTGTACAGACTGATATGTTTGTCCAAGCAAGGAAAAGTGATTGAGAATAGTGTAGGATTTATTAATTGTTCAAAACATTAATTTTAATTATCATGTAACTTCTCAATTTTATGTTTAACCTTCCCTCTCTTTTGGCATGATAGACCCCTACCTTCACTAAGAGTGCATATTCAACTGTAGGTATATGTAGAGTCTTAAGGGGTCTATATATACTTGTTTTATACAAAAAAGATCTTAATAATGACATATTTGTTATAATATATAGGATACATACTTTATATATCATCTAACCTCCCTTTTTGGGCCTCATCTATCTTTTATAGCCCAAACTAGGTACCCTAATATAGGTAGGTTATGACCCATGTTCTACCTTGGTATGTAGGTTTCAATGTCATGTATTGAGCTTATTTATAGTATATGAGGGTAATTTTAATTAATAATATATTTATTACATGTCTATCCAAACAATATTCATCCTTATGAGACTCCAAAACATCATCTTGCATGAAGCTTGTGATCATTGTTTAACTTGGAGTACTCTATCTACAAACCTACCTATACATGAAAACAAGGGTTTTATTCACTATATCATGATGTTCATCAACTCATTTAAACACTCTTTGAGGTTATAAAATATTTGTTTCATTTCCACATACCCCCTTGTTCTATTGGAACTCAAAACTATTCCCTTTTTATTTGATTGAGACACTTCCTCCTCAGACCCTATTATAGGTGGAGATAAGGCTTAGTTAGGGTGGTTGTGGTATGAAAAGATGTCTTTTGACTTCACCTTGAAATATAATTATTGGTGTTACCTCAAAATCACTTTGTATATACTAAAACCCACACAAAACATGTAAAAACCATTCCCTCTTCAATTTACTTGTCTGACTAGATGAGACACATATAGGTGTCATTTTCATGCTTAAAAGGGCATGTAAGTGGTCATAGGAATGTAAAATGATCAATATCAACATTTAATTGATGAATTTGATTTCATTTTGTCTCATAATAATATATTATTAATTCCATTCTTGGGGTTTTATTCAATATTTCTCTTTGAAATGTTCAAAATCCATCCACTCCTAAATTCTTGTAGACACTACTAAAGTTTTTTAGTGTGTTCTAAGGTACATTTGAAGCTCTAAAAAAACATATTCCCCTTGTTCTGTCATTCTCAAATTTGACATGATATTTTTCCTAAAAATAAGACTACAAATTTCATCCATTTAGACACATTAAAACTTCTTGCAAACATGCTTTAGAATTTCCCTCAAAACCTCTTAAGGCTCTATTTTCCCATTTTAGGGAAAATGGGCCTAAAACATAGTCCAAAACCTTTCTAACATAATTTCACCTTCATTTTCCTTAATAATCTTTAAGATTTCAATGATTATCCCTCTCAACTTATTTGGATCTTAAGAAGTTTCCAATTCACATTTCAGTTTCCCATTTTGACTTCATATTATTCTACTATAACTATCTGTAGGTATGCATTTGACTGTATGTAGGCAAAGAGGATAGAAATCAGTAAGATTTTTTTTTAAAAAGCCTCCTAACACCCCATTTGCATTTTTCACTCCTAAAATGTATGACCTCCATCAATAAAATTTTAAAACCAACCTCAAAACACCTTCTTTAACATGAAAATCACTTTCTTATAGGTGAAAAAAGTAGACATGGGTCTCAAATGAATGCCTTAGCATGTAAAATAATCATATGATCAAACTTACCTCTCCATAAGCATAAAAAATAAATTAATTCATCTCCAAAAGTATTGTATAAGTCAATAACTCTCTATGACCACTTCATAGATAGGATGGACAAGCTTATGCATGCGACTGAAACTAAAACTAATCATGAATTTGCCAAATGGAGGACAAGCTTCTAAGCTACTCAAAGAATGTCATGGTGAGATAAAACCATGAGATAAGGTAGTAACATGACCAAGAGTCTTATGTAACACTATTTACCAATTGAGTGAGACACTTACATGAGAGAGATACTCAACAAATAGAAGCACTACAACTGAAACTACACATAGTGACACCCTCTTGTACACATAGGCAAAATTTATCATACAAACCTCATGAATCATTAAAAAAAAATGGAGACCATGTGATATGTAATTATAAATACTTTGGAGACAACATAACTAATGTTTTTGTATGTATTTGGTAGAAATAGAGCAAAACCTATAAAGTACACCGATCAGCTATCAAATTTACATTGTCAACTTGTTAATGATGGTTCATAAAGAACAATTGAAAAATCATATAAATTAATATATTTAAATTAAGTTATCCTATTTTAAAACAACCTCAAAAAAATATTTTGACTTGACACCATTCATACTGGACATACCAAGTAAAAACCTAAAAAAATATTTTTGTATGCCAAGAAAGGAAAAAAAGCAACACAATGGTTTTGGGATGAAAATGAAACTTGAAAAGAAAATAAAGAATTTAAATGATTTCTTGAAAATCTTAAGAGACATATTTAAATATTTTCTAAGTGGCACACGTCCTAATGTGTCATACAAGTGCTATTTTCCCTCTTTTTAAAGCCTTTTTCTATAATTTCAATTAGGGAATGTAAAAAATTCTGATTTAAATAACATATTTGACATATAAAATTACTTAATTGATGATATGAATTTTAAAATGACATTTGGACACCTTGGGAAATGTGTCATTTGCATTTATGACCCTTAAAAGCACATTTAATGATCCAAATTGATTAAAAAAAGATAATATAACTAATACCAAAGTTAATATATCATTAAATGACATAAAATAACATGTAATACACCCCATAAAAATAAATCATACCCTATATATACCTATAAAGTCAAGTTTTTACCTATAGGTGCCCTAATTTGACTAAAAAGTCAATTTTGGTCAATAATTTGGTGATTCATGGGGGTAGTATGCTTGATATACTAGATATAATAGTAGCCTTATTAGTCCATTGCGCTTAGTAATCATCTAATTACTGAGAAAAATAAGAAAATTTTGACCATAAACTTGACCAATACAAAACAACTGAGACTACCTCAACCACACAAAGCAAAAGATACACACCAAAGCAAACAAACAACAAGACACCCACATATGTGCTCTAAGCACTTAGGGGGAATAGGGAATAAAATATTATTCACAACTATAAACTAACCATACCTACTTTCTAGGACTAAAATGAAAACTTCTTGAGTCATCTTCATGGTGATATGAAATAATGCCAAGCATACTTCTCTTTAGATTGGTGATTTGTGGACTAGACCTCTTCCTTGGAACTTCATTTGATTTGATATCAAGTACATCATACTTAAATAGGTCTCAAATGTATATATATTCCTCTTGAACATGTTCACACACTTCATGTTTCTATCCACTCTTCATTTTATAGTCAACTTGTATCTCCTTAGTAGGCATGGCTTTAAGAGAATTGATTCTTTGTTCTTTAGAAGATTGACACCAATAGGAGCTTGTCTCATCCTTCAAGAGATGATGTGCTAGTTGATATAATGATATCCAATTTTATGACTTCAAACATGTCATTATCAATTTCATATGCTTCTTGAAAGGATATATTTGAAAGAATGTTTTTCTTTTACATACTTGTGTACCAATGTTGGCTTCTCCATCATTAACAAACTCATATATTATTTAAAGAGAATCATAACCTACCCCAATGACTTCAAAAAAGTCATCTAAATACTAATTAAGAACTTATCCATGTTCATCCATGATATCTTTCAAAGTGATGAAAAAGTTTATGATCATTTATGCCTCTTTGGAAAAGTGAAGACATCCTTCCTCATTAACCCAATTTAAAATCTCCACAGAAGAAATCACCTCTTCTTCATCTTTGATCAGATCATCTTCAATGGATATTTCCTCTATCTTGGTCTCATGAGGCTCTCCCAAGACTGACACTTCTTGAGGGATGGCTTGAAAATGTTCCCCCTTCTTGATAACACATTCCACTTCAAATAAGGAGGTAAAATCTTGTGAATTACCCTTTTGTTCACCAAAGGGAATCCCTATGGTGTTTTCTTCCTCATAAACACTCATGAGGTCTTCTTTATTATCCATGAATTTATCATGTTCTTTGTCATTTGCCTCTCTCAAGATACGTTCTTCAATACAAATAAAACATTCTTCATCATCAACCAAGCAAAGAGATTCAACAAAAGGACTTACCATCTCTTCATCACTTAAGACCTCTTGAGGGATTTCATAATTAAATTCTACTATCATAATCTGATCTATTTTTTCAAGGGATAAAGATCTTTAACATCTTTCAAGGTGATGCCAAGACTAGGCATCTTGAAATCATGTGATCTTACCCAATGAGGTTGCCAAGAAGGTAGGTTTTCTTCAAACAAGAGATATCTTTCATTATCAACCAACTAATCCTCCTTTGGTTCCAACACCATAGGTCCATCAAGGAAAAGGGTGACTAGGTAAGGATAGGATGAACTAGTTGGTGGAGGTTAAATATAGAGCTCAAAGTCAGATTGAGAATGCAAGGTAAGAAACTCTTTAGGAATCTCTTAATGAAGGGGATATGGGGTGTGTTTAGGCATAGCATCTTATTTTGGGTCTAAACCTTACATCTCATCTTGACTTATCAATCTCATCTTTACTTCTAATCTCTCTATTTACTTGGCTGGTTTCTCTTGGAAAAGCTTCTTTTGAAGTTGATAGGAATCATCATGGAGATAAGGATTTCATAAAGGCTACCATGGAATAGAATTTTCTTGAGAAATGATGGAACAGACTTGCAAAAGATCAACTCCATTCTCCACTTCACACTCTTGTACAATGTTTTTATTTTCTTTCTTACACCATGAATCTACTATCTTGCTCCAACTTAGGATGTTAGGATTACATGTCTTCTCAATTTCACATTTTTGGTTAAGGATTTTCTCCTCTTTCTTTCCCCATGATTCCACTATTTTGTTCAAACTTAGGACATTATTATTATGAGTCTCTTTTTGAGGTGGTGGGGATGTAATGTGAGATGGAAATGAAGGCTTAAAATCCACTTATTTTGCTACCAACATGGACTATTTCAAATGCATATTTTCCAACTCAACTTGCCTATCAAGATTAGCATCAAACACAAGGATTCTTATTTGAACTCTCTCCTCCAATTTATTTAGAAAAGGATGACCTTGATGGGATTGATTTGGCTCATGAGTGGGGGTCATGTATGGCTGGTATGAAACTTGGGAAAATGGATATGAAGGTTGATAGGTATGATGAGGTTGCCTTTCATGAACTTCTAGCCTATCCTCTAAGGAAGAGACTACACCACTCACATCAAGCATCTCACTTGTGAGCCTTTGCCAATTGTCTCTCTCAATAGGTATCCATCCTCTCTTGACCAACTCTAATGTATCTCTTAATTTTTAAATGACATGATTAGGAACTTATATACTAAATCCTCTTTGTGTGTCAAGATCTAACATGTATCTCTCATATCCCAATAGTGCTTACTTAAAGGTGAAAATGGGCTGATTATAGAAAGGACTAGGTTGACTAGGAGGGGATAAACATTGATAAGGCTAGTTATAAGACTAACATAACTCATGATATGAGTGAATAAAGTCATATTAGGACTGATAATGATCATAAAACTTGTAAAGAACAAAACTCAAATCCAATGTCATCCATTAAAATTCATTAGGAAGTAGGAACACAAGAAAGGTTATCACCAATCTTCAAATTGAATATCTAGGCCACTTGACTAGATGATGTATCTTTGAAGTCACCATTGATACTTTGAAAGATGCCTCCAAAGGCTTATGTGTTAAAGGAAAACACCAAAAATCCTCCAATTATTACAATAAGAGTTCCACTGGGTTTGTCAAAATCTATTATCACTTCAATTTAAACTATTTTAGGAGATGAAAATATCTCCTCATCCAAGTGTAACAATGGAATCACCTCTAGGATTGTGGGTAGCCTAAGGAATGAGGTGAGTCTCTAGATAGGGCTTTCTCCCTTGATGTACCACTATGGATTGAACCTATTACTAAATTGTAGGGGTGAAAAGGGAGAGAGA
This sequence comes from Torreya grandis, assembly GCA_037957365.1. NCBI lineage: Eukaryota > Viridiplantae > Streptophyta > Pinopsida > Cupressales > Taxaceae > Torreya > Torreya grandis. The sequence continues at coordinate 769,409 of JARHVA010002795.1, forward strand.
TAATTTAAATAAAATTTAAACTAAGGATTTTATATACCAAATCAATTTTATGACTTATAACCAATTACATGCTACACTTGAGACTAAGAAACTAGCTAAAACATACACATTTCCAATCCAAGTCTTCTTGCATCAATATTACATTTTGAGGTTATGGAGAAATGTCTTATGTTAAGAGGACTAGAAAATAGTCCTTGAATCACAATGATGAAAATACAAACTCACTTAAACATTAATATCTCCTAGAAAACTTCACATGCTTTGCAAGAAGAGACTACAAATAGGTGAAAGAATGTGACAACTTGCTAAGGAATCCATAATATTCAATAATCAAGCCCAAAATTTAAGTCAAAAACACTAAGTAAAATCATTAAAGAGGTAACACTTATTCATTTTATTTATCAAAAGGAATAAAAATGAGCAGGGCTTCACCATACTTGTGTAGAGCATAAAATACAATGGCCAAAATGGCTAACTCTTATAGAGTTTGAGAGAGAGAGAAAAGAGGAGAAGTCCAAGGGTCACAAGGAAAATTTTGAAGATGATAAAATTATTTAATTATGCATGTGAGAAGTACATTTTATGAACCATGCAAGGTTAGGATCTAAAGGTGTTGATCCAAGTCACCAACTTGATAAAAGTGGCATAAAATTCTCCATTTTGGATAGAAAAATTACCTTCATGATTAGGCCTATATGAACATCCCATAACTCAATATGGATAGGTATAATGATGGGAGTAATAGGTAATGCCTTAAATCATGAAATTCCATGTATTGGTTGCATTATTACTCCTTTGTAAACTTGTGGAATGAAGCAATCACTATCTACAATCCTAAAACTCCTTGTTCTAGTCACCCCACACACTTGGCCTCAAAAATGTCTTTATTTTTCCATTAAAATCCATTTTATGGAGTTAATAATACTTTTAAATATCATCCATAGCCTTATAATACTCACATATACTTTAAAAAGGCCCATACTAAGATTTTTCACCCTTTTCACCCTTCTATTCACTATGTCAATTTTGACTAGCTGAAAGTAAGACAATTATTTGAATCCTTATAAAATTTAATTTTGGGGTTTATAAAAGTCCTAATATTTTCCCCAAACTTTATTGCATCTTATCAAACCTCCTAGAACCTACAAAACACAAAAAAAATGGTGAGAAAAACACTATTTTGCATGTTGTCCATACAATTTCATACAAGACATTTACATGGGTGAGAGCCTAAGTGAGTCTTCTAAATGTCCCAATATGTTTCCTTACTAAAATATTCCATTTAGGTGGCTCTCTAAGATTTTTTTCTCCATTGGGTTTCTCTAAGGGTTTTACTAGGGTTTTAGATAGTTTTTGTATACAAATAATATTTTTACAATTTTATTGATTACTGATGCTTTACATTATATAGGAACCTATAAAAACTTAATCTCTATAAGTGCATGATTTAAGGGGTACACTTGGAAAGGGGTGGGCATACCTTTGGTGCTTCACAAGATTGTTGTCCCTTATTGCCATATTATTCCCTATCTATTCACCTCCTAAAACCTTTCCCTAAGCTATCTCTCCTTCTTTGCACATTTCTCTAGTATTTTCCACTTTCTATCCTTATTTCCATTTCTTATTATCATTTTTACCTATTTAGTAATCTAGGTCACCCTAGTTGACCTAGCACAGTCTATGGTCACTTTAGCTCTTTAGGCCTAGTTTCCATCTGGCCAACCTAGCACAAACTTTAGGCATTAAATTGATAATGTCCTAGGTTAACCCCATAAAACTAGCACAAATAACATTTTTAGGTGATTTTTGAGTCAAATAATCCTATGTATACAAGGTCATTTTGATCATTTCCATATGAATGCAATCAAGAGTTATTATTCGCTCATGCTTCTTCACAATCTTCTCTTCCACCATTCTACTAGAGGAGTCTTAGCTTAGGTTTATTATTTGGATAGTATTAGTCTTGTGGATAGATTTTGGATGATTTGGCCTAACAAAGTGATCCTTAGGAACCACAAAAACCTCTTGGGAAGCCCCATTGGCCAAGGGAGAGATTGAGTTGTGATGCGTTCACATTCAAGAAAGTATATTCTAACTTTGTTCTCCTCTCTTTTAGTAGATATAAGTTGCATAAGTGTTGGCTCAAATAATATTACTCCTCATATTCCATGTATTAGGTTTTTACTCATACTTAATTTATTTAAAATTCCATACATGTATTTGATTGATTTGCATCTAACCCCTTACTTTATGCCACAAGTTTTGGTGAGCACTATATTAGTTTACTTTTCTTGATACTAGATTAGTTTAATTTCTTATTTATCATCATAAGTGAATATAAAAACCATAGGAATATTTTAGGGTTGTTATGAAATTGTGTTAGACTATAAGCTTTAGAACCCTACCTAGCATGATGTATTATGATAGATGATACAATTCATCCCCTAATTAGGTCTAATGGATCCTCATATTGGTCATGCTCTCATTTAACAAATGTGTTCCCCAATCAAAAGTGTAGGTGTGATCTATCTTATCTAATTCAATATTGATTCATGTAAACCATGAAATTATAATTACATACATTCTAGTGAACCTGATCTGAATCCTATCCCACTGTTAGTTGGATTGTATTCATGTTTCCATTCTTATTTAGCATTAGCTCTACTTTGGCTTCATCTTCATTACATTCTAGACGTGAATCAAACCCTTATAGGATTTATTTCACTTATTGTATTATTTTTATCATCATTTTATCACTTATTTATTCCTTATTTACATTCTCTACTTCATCACAAACCCAATGTATTTTAAAATTTGTAAAATTGATGAGTAGAACTAAGGATATAGGCAAAACAATTTTCCTATTTGTTATACTAGGTTGACTTGGTTGACTTGGTGCTTTTTCTAACCCTTTGTACATTGTGTTAGTTTAACCCAGTCGACCTAGTACTATCTTTAAATATTATATTTTGTGTTAGCTTGATTGGTTCTACCTTATACTATTTTCTATCTTCTATGTTTTCCAATTTAGCTTTTCACTTTCCTTATATGTCTGATATAGTTCTCTATCTACCTGAATTAGTTATTTATCTCTATCTATTATTATTATTTCTTATATTTATTTTAATTTTATACTCAATCATCATTTACCTCATTATAATCTTCTTGGACAACCTAAATCCACTTATACACTCTATGGGGGTCTCTTTTCTTCTTATCCTTTCCTATCTCTTTTTCCTCTTTTTAGCTATTGGGACATCTTATGATGCCCGACTTCATGTCCTTCCAAACTTTGGGGAATCTTATGATGCCCATCCCTACATCCACTTACCCTTTGGCCAATCTTGTGAGTCCCACTCTTATTCTCCATTACATGCTACCAAACTAATTCAACTACAAGAAAACTTCTAAGACACATAGGCTTGTCTCTCACATGCTCATCATTGATATAGCCATTAATTTAGGATCATTTCCATTATTTTTATTATTTATTTATATATCTATCTAACATATTTTTTTAGGTTACTTTATCATGGGTCTCTCCCTATGCATTAGTTTACTTCCTTTTCAAACCTTTAGTCCTCCTTTTTGGTCTTTTGGTTTGTTGATGTATCATTGTCTTCATTTCCTTTATTTTTAAACCTTTAGTCCTCCCTTTTGGTATTTTGGTTTTTGGATGTACCATAGTCTTCATCACTTATATTTTCATTCTCTTTTTTCTTTCCAATGTTGTTTTGGCATCCTCTCGGGATTTTATTTTATGATTTTCTTGGTAAGACCATGGATAAAACCTGACCCTCCTCATAAGATGATCATTATTTTTATTTATCATTTCTTCTTTTTAATTACTTTGTTACTTTCTAATGTTATTTTGGCATCCTATAGGTCTTTATTTGTGAGGTGATTTATACAAAGTATCCCTCACTTTTTACTTATTGGCACACCTTGGGTTTTCATTTTTTTAGTTTTTTGGTAAGATTGTGGATAAAACCCAGACCTCCTCATAAAATTACCTTTCTTTTCATGTTTTTTATGATCCTTATTATTTAGACATTATCTTTTTCTTCTTCTTCTAGATGGAATCTATAAACAATCTATGTTATCATTTTTTCCTTCACTTCCTATAGTCTTATGATAAGGAATCACACCTTCGCTATCATTATATTCCTTTTTGCCCTTTGTCGCATTGTTTGTAATTTTAATAAATTCAAATTTGTTACATGTGTCATTTTCCTCTTGATTGCCCCCTTTTTGTCACCTCTACATTTGGATAAAATAAGTTCAAAGTCAAGATGGCACTTTTATTTCACCTAGATTTATGAGACTCTTAGACCCCATGATATTTGATTTTCTCTCTCCTAACAACCATCTCCTAAAGTTTTCAAATGAAATACATCTTTAGAACCCATGTTTTGTCTTCCAAATCTATATGGAGGAGGAATCTAAAAAGAAAAAAAGAGTTAAAATCCAATAATTTGAAAAAAAAGCTATGATATCTAAAAGGAAACATATAAATCTTAAAATTTTAATCACTTTAAAAGATGTGATTACAAGCACATATCCTATCTCCAATCAAAGCTCAAACTCCACAATCAGCTTCACATAGAATCAAAGTCCTTTGGGGTATGGGATTTTAAAAAAATCTATAGTGCTACCTAATTTCTCATACAAGTACCCAATCTTCATAGTAGATTGACAGCTCTATAAGGGGTCCTAAGGAGTGGGGAACACATCATGGGGAGGTAGGTCCATTTTAATTTTCATGAATATATGCTTCATAGGATGATATATATACTACATTTGTTGAGCTAAGACTTTTTTAGCTAAGAGAAGTTCTTTAGAGTCCTTAAGGTTGATAGTCCTCTTGTTTTGACAAACCAAATTTGAGTGTCTTGACTTTGATAAAGAGTTCCTCTATCTTGGTTTTTCCTTTATTCTCCCCTCCAACCCATTTCATTTCCCCCCTTGATAGATAAATTATGATTCCAAATCTATTTTACCTCTTCTTTAAATTCTGTTTTCTTTATTTCTTAAAAACATGCTAACACTACTTTGTTTCATTTTATCTATCTTTGAGAAACTATGGATCATTTTCATCATGTTCTATATATTTACTAAAACTACTTTTCTTTCCTTTTCCCATTTATCTAGTTTTTGTTATTTTATTATTGTGAACACCTATTTTCACACCCTTTTATATTTTTGTGTGAGATGTGGATTATTAATGTTCACCCAACCATGTTGTTTTCCCTTTTATGCATCCACTTTTTCTATTGATGATTGAGATGTGGATTATTACTGCTCATTCATCAATGTTGTTTTATTTTTTTATTTTTGAGTCCTTTTTTTACCATCTTTTTTAACATGTATCCTTGATTTAGTTTGGTAAGTTTTCCTTTTCTTACTTGAGGTTTAATTGTTTGAGTTTTTTGGTCTTTAGTAGCCTTGGCTTTTTGGTTACCCGATTTACTCTTGTTTGACTTAGTCATTCAGTCTAACATAGCACTTGTCACCCAGCTTACCAAATTCTCAAGTACATCCCATCCACATAGCACTAGTTATCTTGGATTTTCTTGAGTTTGTTTATTTTTTATCCTTAGTTTTATATTTTGGGTTTATCTAAAGCATTCCTTGTGCCCTTCACAATCAAAACTTAAACACAACTAGCAAAAATCCCATGATAAATGTAAGTCAAGGTACATATCACTTACTTTTTAGCTATTTCTTTTTTAATTAGTTTCATTTTATATCATTTACTTTCAATTATTTTATGCTTTTTAAAATACTGTAATTTTTTTAACATCAATTTTGTGTGTGTCCTTATGTTCTTTCTCAAAGCACCATCCCCTGTTACACCTTAGTGACACATGATGAGCTTCGAGTGTGGCATATGTATACACATAATATTTTCACACTTTTACTAATTAATGATGCTTTACATTTTTTAGGAACCCATCATGACTCAATATCTTTGAGTGCATACCTTAAGGGGTGCACCAAAAAATGGGTGGGAAGACCTTTGGTTCTTTGCAAAATTGTTCTCCCTTATTGCCATATTATTCCCTATCCATTCAACTCCTAAAACCTTTCCCTAAGTGATCTCTTCTTCCTTGCACATTAATTTAGTATTTTCCTCTTTATATCCTTATTTCCCTTGTGTAGTACCTTTTTTACCTATTAAATAAGCTAGGTTGACCTGGTCAACCTAGTATATTCTAGGGTTACTTTAGCTCTTTAGGCCTAGTTTCCATCTGGCTGACCTAGCATAAACTTTAGGCATTAGCCTAATAATGTTCTAGGTCAACCTAATTGATCTAGCATAGATGACATATCCAAGTGATTTTTAATTTATAAATCATATATATATATATATATATATATATATATATATATATATATAAGTTTATTCCAGTCATTTCTATATGAATGCAATCAAGATTTATTATTCGCTCATGATTCTTCACAATATACTCTTCCACCATTCTACTTGAGGAGTCTTAGCTTAGGTTTCCTATTTGGATAATCTTAGTCTTATAAATAAGTATTGGATGCTTTGGCCTAATAAAGTGATCCTTATGAACCACAAAATCCTCTTGTGAAGCCTCATTCACTAAGGGAGAGATTGAGTCATGATGGTTTCACATTCAAGTAAGTATATTCTAACTTTGTTCTACTTTCAATTAGTAGATAGAAGTAGCAAAGTGTTGGCTCAAATAATATTACTCCTCATATTCCATTTATTAAGGTGTTACTCATACTTACTTTATTTAAAGTTCCCTATACATGTATTTGATTACTTTACATTTAAACCCTTACTTTATGCCACAAGATTTGATGAGAACTAGATTAGTTTACTTTTATTTTTATTATATTAGTTTACTTTCTTGTTTATTATCATAAGTGAATATAGAAACCATATGAATCTCTTAGGGTTGTTTTATAATTGTGTTAGGCTTTGGAAACCTAATTTGAATGATTTGTTATGATAGATGATAAAAGTGATCCCTTAATCAAGTCTAACATATCTTCATATTGGTTATTCTCACACTTAACAATTGTTTTCCCCAATCAGAAGTGTAGGTGTGATCTATCTTATCCAATCTAGGATTGATTCATGTGTACCATACAATTTTTATTACATATAATTTCTAGGTCTTAATATTTGTTAATAAATATGGAAAATTGAAATTCAAAACCAATTCCACAAATTGGTTGATAAGGACCCTCTATATCTCCTCTAAACTTCTCTAATTACCATGTAGATCCTCCATGGTAATGTGAGATTCACAAGTTGCCCTATCAATCTTGTTTTTCCAAATTTGCATAAGGGTGAGTGGTTTTGAAATAAAATATTGATTTATTGATGAATTATCTACACTCCAAAATCTCTCACACCTATATTTTTACCTCAAAAACATGACTCAGCCATATAGATAGTCCACTAAGAGGCATAAGTGAATATGGACTACTAATTGGCATTAGGTCTTTTCAAGACCTAATAGGTCTACTAGGCACCTTGATGAATTTGGGTATTAGGGATGTTGTATCATAGTTTCATTCATTTGTTATGAATTTTCACACTATATTTGATCTCACCAATCCATAATATATTCCTCCAAGCATGCTACTTCATTTTTTTTACTTGCCAATTAGGCCTAGTGGAAAACCTACCTATTTATATTATGTACAAGGGAAAAAAGTATAATTTTAGGAGTTTAAGCATTATATAATGATTATTATCCATAAATTTCCTTATATACACATCATCATAGGTTTTTTTATGTCCCCAAGGATTCACATCAAGTCCTATGATCATTCTACTCTCATTTAATCATTTTGCCAAGTTCTAATTTTCCTAGAGTGGATGACCTCTGAGATAAAATAGAGAGGTATTTACATTAAACCATCTCTAAATGTCCAAAAATGAGGCCAAAAACCTTATTTTCTTATATTTTTGTCCAAACAACTTAGGAGTCAGTCTTCCAAGCAAAAACCATGTTTATATGTTATTTTAACATTTTTATCATCTTAATTTTTTCTAATGTATCTTTATAATCCATTAAAAACCCTTTTTGTAGATGGACTCTTCATTCTTGTTTATTGGGTAAAGTGCTTCCTAGTCACCTGTACAGACTGATAGCTTTGTCTTAGCAAGGAAAAGTGATTGAGAATATTTTAAGAGTTATGAAGTGTGTGAAACATTTTTTTAAATTATCATAGACCTTCTCAATTTGATGGTTGGCCTTCCCTCTCTTTTGGCATGATAGACCCCTACCTTCACTAAGAGTGTATATTCAGTTATATGTATATGTAGGTTCTTAAGGGGTATATATTTACATGTTTTATACAACAAAGATGTTATTAATGACATCCTAGTTATAATGGAGATAATACATACTTTATATATCATCCAAAATCCCTTTTTGGGCCTTATATGTCTCTTATAGCCCAAACTAGGTACCCTACTTAGGTAAGCTGAGACCCCTATTCTACCTTGGTATGTAGGTTTTATTGTCCTATATTGAGCTTATTTATAGTATAATATGCTACCTTGAATTCATAATTTATTTATTCCATGTCTATCCAAACAATATTCATCCTTATGAGACTCCAAATCATCATCTTGCATGAAGCTTGTGATCACTTTTTAACTTGGAGTACTTTGTCCACAAACCTGCCTATAGGTGAAAACATGGGTTTTGTTCATTATATCATGATTATTGTAAAATAATTAAAAAATATTTGAGTTTATACCATATATATTTCAATTTAAATTACCCCCTTATTCCATTATAACTCAAAACTATACCCCTTTTCCTTGATTGGGACATTTCCTCCTAAGACCCTGTTGTAGGTGGAGATAAGGCTTAGCTAGGGTGGTTATGGTGAGAAAAGATGTATGTTAACTTAAACTTGAAAACTCAATATTATTTTTACCTCAAAATCACTTTTAGTAGACTAAAACCCACATAAAAAATGCACAAACCATTCCCTCTTCAATTCACTTGTTTGACTAGACTGAGACACCTGCAAGTGTCATCTTCATGCTTAAAAGGGCCTGTAAGTGGTCATAGGCATGTTAAATTATCAATATAAACCTTTCATTAATGAATTTGATTTAATTTCATCTCATAATATTATCTTATTCTTTTTATTATTAGGTTTCCATTCAATATTTGTCTTTGAAATGATAAGAATCCATTCACTCCTAGATGCCTGTAGACACTACTAAAGTTTTTTAGTGTGTTCTAAAGTAAATTTAAAGCTCTGTAAAAACATCTTGCCCTTGTTATATTCTTCTTGAATGTATAATTATATTTGTCTTATTATAGGATCATAAATTTCATCCACTTAGACACATTGAAATCTCTTGCAAACATGATTTAGAATGTCCCTCAAAACCTCATGGAGCTCTATTTTCCCATTTTAGGAAAAATGGGCCTAAAACAAAATCCACTACCCTTCTAACATAATTTCACCTTAATTTTCCTTGTTAATGTGTCAAATTTTCATGATTAAGCCCTATAAACATATTGGGATATTAAGAAGTTTCTAATTCACATTTCAATACCCCATTTTGACCTCATATTCTTCTATTATAGCTACCTGTAGGTATGCATTTGGTTGTATGTAGGCAAAGAAGATGGAACTAAGCAAGAATATGTTTGTTAAAAGCCTCCTAGAACCCTAGATGAATTTTTCACTCCTAAAATGGATGACTTCCATTAATAATTTTTTTAAACCAACCTCAGAACACCTTCTTCAATAATCAAATCACCTGCCTATAGATGAAAATAGTAGACAGGGGTCTCAAATGAATGCCTTGGCATGGAAAATAACCATATGATAAATCTTAATTCTCCATAATCATACAAAGGAACTTAATTCAAATATAAAATTATTGTATAATTCAATACCTCTCTAATACCACTTCATAGATAGGATGGACAAGCTTATGCATGGGACTGAAACTAAAACTAAGGATGAAGTTGGCAAATGGAGAAGGACAAGCTTATAAGATACTCAAATAATGTCATGGTGAGATTAAAACATGAGATAAATTAGTAAAATGACAAAAGGGATTATGGAACACTCTTTTATAGTTGAATGAGACACCTATAAGAGAGAGACACCTAGCAAACAAATCACTCTAATTGAAACTGCACATAGTGATACCTTCTTGTATACATAGGCCAATTTGCTCATCAAAACCTCATGAATCATGAATCTAAGAAGGGATACCATGTTTTAATAAATTATAAATCCTTTGGAACCAACATCACTAACTATTTTTTATGGATTTGGCATGAATTGAGCAAAACCTATAGGGTGCACCAATTAGCTAGCAAATTTACACAGTCAAATTGTTACTGATGGTTAATAAATCACAATTGACCAATCATCAAAATTATTATATTTAAATTAATTTATATAAGTTTAAAACAACCTGCCAAAAAATTTTACTTGAAACCATTCATATTAGATGTACCAGGCAAAAACCTAAAAGTCATTTTTGTATGTTAAGAAGGGCAAAAATGTAGTAAAATGGTTTTGGAATAAAAATGACACTTCCAAAGAAAATAAATCATGTAAATTAGTGTGGGGAATCTGAAGTGACATATTTAAATCTTTTCCAAGTGGCACACTTCCCAATGTGTCATACAAATGCCATTTTTCTCTTTTTTGACTTTTTTTGTAATTTTAGTTAGGGAACCTACAACATTCTAAAGTAAATGACATTCTTTACATATTAACTAACTTCTTGAACGTTATGAAGGAGAAAATGACATTTATAAATCTTGGGAAATGTGTCATTTGCATTTATGACCCTTAAAAGCACATTTAATTACCCAAATTGATTAAAAAAAGGCTAATATAACTAGGACCAAAGCTAATATAAAATTAAATGACATAAAATAACATGTAATACACCCTATTATAATAAATTATACCCTCTATATAGCTATAAAGTTAATTTTTTACCTATAGGTGCCACAATTTGAATAAAAAGTCAAATTTGGTCAATAATAACCATAGAAAACATAGTAAATGCAGCCAATGGTGTTCAAACCTTGATATCAAGATCAATGAGCCATGTTAATCCCTATAATAATGATCTAATATAGTGAGATAAAGTGGTTTCAACACCATTGGCTAGAACTAAGCAAGAATATGCCTTGTTAATGTGTCAAATGTTCATGATTAAGCCCTATAAACATATTAGGATATTAAGAAGTTTCTAATTCACATTTCAATACCCCATTTTGACCTCATATGCTTCTGCTATAGCTACTCATATGTATGCATTTGGCTATATGTAGGCAAAGAGGATGGAACTAAGCAAGAATATGTTTGTTAAAAGCCTCCTAGTACCCTAGATGAATTTTTCACTCCTAAAATGGATGACCTCCATTAATAAATTTTTTAAACCAACCTCAGAACACCTTCAACAATCAAATCACCTACCTATAAATGAAAATAGTAGATAGGGGTCTCAAATGAATGCCTTGGCATGGAAAATAAGCATATGATCAATCTTAACTCTCCATAATCATACAAAAGAACTTAATTCAAATACAAAAGTATTGTATAATGTAATACCTCTCTAATACCACTTCATAAATAGGATGGACAAGCTTATGCATGGGACTGAAACTAAAACTAAGGATGAAGTTGTCAAATGGAGAAGGACAAGCTTATAAGCTACTCAAATAATGTCATGGTGAGATCAAAACATGAGATAAATTAGTAAAATGACAAAAGGGATTATGGAACACTCTTTTATATTTGAATGAGACACCTATAAGAGAGAGACACCTAGCAAACAAAATCACTCTAATTGAAACTGCACATAGTGATACCTTCTTGTATACATAGACCAATTTGCTCATCCAAACCTCATGAATCATGAATCCAAGAAGGGATACCATGTTATAATAAATTATACATCCTTTGGAGCCAACATCACTAATTATTTTTTATGGATTTGGCATAAATTGAGCAAAACCTATAGGGTGCACCAATTAGCTAGCAAATTTACACAGTCAACTTGTTACTGATGGTTAATAAATCACAATTGACCAATCCTCAAAATTATTATATTTAAATTAATTTATATAAGTTTAAAACAACCTTCCAAAATTTTTTTACTTGAAACCATTCATATTAGATGTACCAAGCAAAAACCTAAAAGTCATTTTTGTATGCTAAGAAGGGCAAACAATGTAGTAAAATGGTTTTGGGATAAAAATGACACTTCCAAAGAAAATAAATCATGAAAATTAGTGTGGGGAATCTGAAGTGACATATTTAAATCTTTTCCAAGTGGCACACTTCCCAATGTGTCATACAAATGCCATTTTTCTCTCTTTTGACTTTTTTTGTAATTTCAGTTAGAGAACCTAAAACATTTTGATGTAAATGACATTATTTACATATTAAATAAATTCTTGGATGCTATGAAGGAGAAAATGACATTTATAAACCTTGGGAAATGTGTCATTTGCATTTATGACCCTTAAAATCACATTTAATTACCCAAATTGATTAAAAAAAAGGCTAATATAACTAGGACCAAAGTTAATATAGAATTAAATGACATAAAATAACATGTAATACACCCTATTATAATAAATTATACCTTATATATACCTATAAAGTTAAGTTTTTACCTATAGGTGCCGCAATTTGAGTAAAAAGTCAAATTTGGTCAATAATAACCATAGAAAACATAGTAAAGGTAGCCAATGGTGTTCAAACCTTGATATCAAGATCAATGAGCCATGCTAATCCCTATAATAATGATCTAATATAGTGAGATAAAGTGGGTTTTCAAATTTTAATAATTAGATTTTGAATATTAATGAGCAACTTACTATGAAAATGCCATGATGATGCTACATTAGTAGAAAATGACAAACTTGAAGATCTTGTGGGCACATAAAAGTCAAATTTATAAATGTGAAGGTTTAAATAAAATCTAAGGAAAAATCACTTAATTTCAAATAACCTTCACAATTAAATCTTAAAAAAGACCTATAAAAAAAGCCCTAGTATCTTTAAAAGCCCTATTTCAGTCCCAAATTGACCATAATTGAGCCTAATATAGTCTAATTACCATTTGAGAAAGTGAAAATTGATCTAGAGGTGAAATGTATATCAATAATGAGAAATTTTAATAAATTCATAGTAATAGTAGCTTGAAAATAACATAGAGAAGATACATATCTCTATCTGACCATAGATTCAGAAGGGAGAGTCTTCAAAGATATTAAATCTAATGTTGTATCCTTAAACATAGGAGATAAAAACTCATCTAATATTTTTTAGACCCTTGAGGAGCTATCATCCATTATAATATAGGAATAAAATATTACATCAATAAACTAGAGATATGATGACCTACTCTCCATTCAAATGATAAGTCTTCATTATACGACAACAAAGCCATAGGTACTACATTACATCATTATTATTGATCCTATTTTTAAGGATTGTAGGATTGATCAAGACATGATAGTAAATGATCATATCTTTAAAATAATTACTTATATTTACCCTATTACCTTCAATAATTACTACAATCTACCCAAGCCTCAAGTGGATTTACCTACAATCAGGGAATAGTCCAATAAGAATGACCTGAAAACTATCCTTACCCCATGCTTATATTTAGGAACCCAAGTAGTCTCTGACCTCAATGGAAGGATCCCAATCACCCAATTTAGGGTTGAAATTAATATGATTATGATATTATTTAATATATTGTCTAAAAAACCCTTCATGACCTATGTCAACAAAATCTAGGTCCCTTATGTGCATTTCATAATTGAGAAAGGACTTACTCCCCCTCTTGGAGAGATGATCAATATTTTATTGAAACAATAATTCTATGAAATAAATAAGAAAATTTTCAGAAATTTTTATATGATGTCTTATATTTTGGATGCCTTACTATCCACTACTAAAATCCTCAACATAAAATAAAGGTCACTTGATAGGAGACAAACAATCTCCCAATATTATTCTAAATTGCATATATTTAGGTATAAAGACCATATTCAGTTCATATGTGACTATGTATAACCAACCTTAGTTGAAGCTATTATAGGGATCCTTATGATGAGGGTCAACCCTTTTATTAAGAATTATGTTGAGCTCATTAGGGATATTTGGATATATCTAGATTGTACTATAATATAGATAAAAATAACTATGAGCCAACACTTTAGGTTACCAGTTCATGTGCCCATAAAGTTGGTGAGGAACTAGCATAAAAATTATTCTATGGCATGGATATCATGTTTAAAATCAAAAGGAAAAGACTTCTCCATTCTTTTCCTTTAACTATTAGTAAGACATTGCTCCAAAATTGGGACCATATAGAGACTATCTCCAAGCACAGGTTCTCCTTCAATCTACAGATTGATGAAATGAGACAATCAGACCACTATGAAAGGGTTGTAAAACATTTGAAGGCTGGGAAAATTAACATGACTTATGAACATCACCCTAGTGTCTATGATTCTATGTACATCTTAGATTCCTAATTCACAAAAGTCTTGGCAAGATTAAAGAATTATAACATCAAGCTCAAATCTAGGTTGCTAAGAGAGTAAAATCCAAGTGAGGATATATGGTATATGGGGCATTTTTAGTACCATTTATTACCAATATCATCTTCTAAACCTATTTTGGCATAGCTAAGGCCAGAAGAAAAGAGACATGAGGAGAAGAGACCTAGTGAAATGGCATCTTCTTTAGTTCAGCCTAAACTAGAGTCACCTATTGAAGAGATTGACATAATTGCATTAGATCTTGAGGAGATAGTAGAAGATGCCTTAAAATCACTAGCTAGTTCTTATGAATTAGATGAAGAATAAGTAAAAATGGAATAACCTTAGTCCTAAATTGAGGAGGAAACAAAGGAATAAAAGGGGATTGAAGTAGCTCTAGACTTGGTCCTAGTTGTAATCCAACCCAAAAGGAAAATTGAGCTATCTCTAATTCAAGTAGGAGGAAAGAAACCAAATTTGAATTTCAATCAACCTTGGAATGAAATCAACTTCTTTAGTGAATAAAATTCAATTTATGGCCCTTTCATTATATAATACTTCATATATGGCAAGTTGAAAAATGTTCTAACCATGAACCATCATTGGGTTATTACAAAGTTTGATAACATCCATATGAATGATGAAATCAAGCCTTAGATTTTGACATTACAACAACAAGAAAAATAAATATGCATGGTTAACCTTTGAGAGTCAAGTGGTACATAGATAAATGCTCTTAGAATTTCAAGTGGAATAAAAATTGAGATACCTACTCCTCAAGTGATAGAATCATCAGTGGGAGTTCAGTTCAACCTATAGATAGATAACAAAGAGAGAATAATTGAGAAGAAATCCATGGTTAAAGGTGAATAGTTCACCTTTCAAAATATTGAGCCTTTTTTTGGTCTAACTCCAATGGTAGGGAAAAAGCTAGGATAGGACAAGATGTTTGAGGAGAAGATCCTTGAAGTGGCCCATCCATAAAATGATCAATTAAAAATAATGATAAAGGGTATATTACAAGAAAACAACAATTCTAAAGAATCTATTGTCATATCAATTCATGTGGATAGATTCAAGAAGTTTGAGGACACCATGGCTGACCTATTTATCTCTTTAAAGGTAGTTAAAACTAGAAAAAGATAAATAGAGAATCAAATCTCTAAATTAATAGACCAATTTGGCCAATCTCAAGCTACAATTCTTTAAGTGAAAGACATGATTAAAACCTTATCCAAAAATCTAGTCCTAAATTTTAGAACTATCATTAAGACACATTTGAATATGGCTATGGCCATATAGGTTGATAAGATTGAGGCCCTAGAAAAATGGTCCAAAATAATGGAAGACATAGACAAATACCTCAAACAAATAGAATATGGAACATCTCATATCTTAGACAGCTTGATAAAGGAGCCCACAACCCTCAGCTCACTAGGTCTCATAACTGGTAAAGAGTATAAACAGTAAGAAACCAAGGGAAAAACTAGGTAGTATATGAAAATAGGAAAGTCGTGAGATTATTTATATCATTTGAGGAGAAAATGGAGATGTCAAGGGCATGAAATAAGATAGATAAGATTGAAAAGAACCTTAAAGACCTAGAGTATCATGAAAAGCAGCTTTTCCTAATAACACATCTTAATTCCTTGATAATCAAACTTGGTAGATTACCCATGGATATTTGTAGCTAAAATATTTATATTTGGTTATATTTATGATAAATCCTAAAATTTATGCTATTTTAGGATAATAAAATATTGTTTAGTTAGATAATGATACCTGATTGCTTAATATGTGTTGATTAATGTATTTGGTTATATTTTAAAAATATTAATGTATTATTTTGGTTATATTATTGCTTTATGTTTATCATGAGATATGATCTAATTACTTGTTTATTGTGAGGTAGATGTAGGAGAATTCATCCCTCAAGCATGCTAGAGGGAGAGCATCATTGGAGAGGGTGATGTAGATTGAGATGTTGCAGGTCGAGAGAGAGCTAGCAAAAACCCTATATACACCACATAAATAATTAATTTTAGATGTATAATTTTAATGCTTAGCATAATGTCTTTAATTCTAATTTCAATATATACATGTTTTCTTAGGATTTAATAGTTTTATTTAATGGTTTTATAGATTTTATCTAGTGTGCCTTGTGTGTGGCCATAAATGCTTTAAGATTTGCTTGATTAGACTAATTCAAATTATTAGTCTATAAATTAATCATTAGACTATCATGGACATTTGAAATGATAATTAATAAATTCATTAATTATTGTGAATTTGGGTAAAAATAAAATAGAAAATTTGGTAATAAAAATAATAAAATGTAAAGATTTAGATTTTAAGGAAAGTTTCAATTAAATCATATGAGGCATAGTTCTTAATATTTAAAACTACTTCATTATTTGATTATTATGCCTAGTAGTTATGATTTAAACACTAAACTATGGTTTAGAAGTGGCATAGCATTAGAATACCATATCTACATCTAATTATTTTACTATATATGTGTAGATTACTACTATGGATAGTGTGTGTTATTACAATTGGCAAGACTTTCGTAAAAATGCATGGAAACTTGGAAGTTTATCAATGTTGTGTTTTTATGTTATCATGTTTCATGGAATGATAACTTGTTTTGCTTTATGTAGTTACTTATATAACATTATGTTTTCATGTTTTTTAGACTACTTCATATGATTGATTGTGGAAAACTAGTAGTTAAGTCTTAGAAGACTAGACTTTGGCATTATGGGATGCTATAGGGTGTAGATAACTAGAAACCAATTGTAATGTTTGAATTTCATAGTTAAATTGTATGTTTATTTGGGTGGTATGTTTTTAATCAGTATTTATAGTATGGGATTGAATATAATGAGATATTCATGTATATGTTTGATGAGCTAATGTATGTTTTTATTACTCCTATGTATAACATGTTATGTGATGCATTTGATAGTAAGATGTAAGTTGATGAATCTTGTGGTTGAATTATATTTGATCAATATACATTGATAATGTGGAAAGGAGTGAGATGGACTTCACTATCTTATTGGCATTACAATATTATTAGATGAAGGTAGTCCCATTGAGTGGTGTATATGAAATTAATTGATCTAGAACATTATTATTTATTATTTGTAAAAATTTGAGCCAAGGTATGTTTTGTGAGACATTATCATTTCATGATTTTGATTCATATGTTTTTTTAATATATTATAATATAATAGATTTATATAATACACTACATATTTATTTTAGAATCATACAACACACGAGTACTTGCTAGTCTCTCTAGATTCCTTCACCATCACTATCTATTCTTCTATGAAGGAAGAGCCATTCCTTGATGGGATAGTTTAGGGGACTATTGGTCCATGGTTAGGTGTAAGAGTGATTGGATGATGCTCTTCCTCCTCATAGTAATTCTACTATTGATATGACACTTGAGATTGCCACAAATACTTTAAGTTCAAGAACTAGGCTCTAGGGTAGCCAAGTATCTTATTTGTACATTGTAATATATCATAATTATTATTAGAGAGTTGTAATTATACATTTATGCACAATGACAGTGGATTTTGTGTATTTAGATGAGTTAATTTTCAAGTGTTATAATTACTTTCTATATTGATTTGTATTTGTCTCATGATATTGCAGATCCATATTTTATGTTGTAATGAGTTGATGTCATACTATTATTATCTATGCTAGACTCTGAAGATGTAGTTTACTTTTGCATATGTGTTTATTTCAAAAAAATTACATCATCTAGTTACATCATAGTAGGGATGTTACACCTAAAAATAATGGTGGATCTTCAGTTTATCATTGAGAAGCATTATAGGTTGATAATCCTATAGGGTAGGCAACAACAACATGGGACTTCGTCAGCACAAGGGCCCTAAAGCAAAAGTTAATTAAAAATATTCTCTTTGTAGTAACTTTGTAAAAAAAATTAAATACAATATTCTTTTGTAAAGTCATGTACAATTTATAAAATAACATTTCTTATAGGTGAGTTCATTTTTGAAAAGTCTAGTGTATTCTAGAAACTATGTAGAAAGGACAATTGTTCTTACACTTGTATACTTGTATTTTGATATAACTAGCCAGTATACTACCTTAGAATTCTATAAAAGGGAGTATTACCATTAGTAAGAAAATGGAGTTTTTGAGTTACAAAACTAGTGTAAACTTAGAACAATTAATATAAGGAGAGAATTTTGAAAGGATTGTCTCATTTTGTTTATGCGAATTGTTGTATGGCTTCTCTCTCAATTATTTTTTTTTGAATTTAGATTTAAATTATTCTTGTGAATTTTTGGTGTGTACCTTTGAATGTATAATTGTTAACTTGTGCTAATTCTAGGTTAATTAAAGGTTCCTTAGTATGATTCATTTTATTTGCTTTACATTTGTTGATGTGTATAAGCTATATACTTAAAGGTTTAAATCTTTAAAGTAATCTTGGTTCTTATTTGCATTGTTTCTTATCTTCTTTAGAAGTTTACCTAATATATGTTGTGATTCAAGCTTAAGTCTTTTAACTTCATATATTGGTTTTAAGTGCATACCTAGGAAAAATTTGAATTTTATCATGATGTCTGAGATAAAGATCAGTCACATCTTTCTTCTCTACCTTACCCTATATTTTTACTTCTTCTTTAACCATTCACTTTAGATTAAAGATTCATTGTATATGTTCATATTAGTTTGTCTTTATACTTATAATAAATCATAATTCACCTTAATAATCATGGATAATCTTCTTATTCACAAATTTTTATAGGCCACAATGGCTCCCAACCATCAACTAATATAAATATTGTTAAATAGTCACTTGTTCTGACTATATTCCACCATAGATAATAGGATTATCACAAAATAAAAATCATGTTCTAAATTATTTGAACTCTAAAATTACAAGTGTTTATTAAACACTTTAGGCACTTATGGTAAAAATTTAGGCATCAACAGGAAAAACTTCACTGATGCTAGAAGGAGGGCCTTCTTTGTAGATTTATATTCTCTTTACTAGTTTTTGTGAATTCTATTTAAAGATCGATTAATTATTTTCATATTTGTGTCTCTTTTAGCATAATTATGTAAAGTTTGGTGAACTTCATAGTTTTAGACTGATCTTTGTACCTATTTAGACAAAGATTGATATTCTTTGAGTACATATGTTGAATTGCGGTAAAGATAGCTTTAGAATGATGAACCCAACAGGTTTAAGGTTAGTAATATCTATTTTGATCAAATATTCTTAGATCATTTACTTGATTACATTAATTTGAGATTAAAACATGTAAAGGTTGATCTTAATTACATATTTAGATATGCCTTTGAGATAAATTGATTAAAGATTACTGCCCTTTATTGTCTTTTATTATCCTTTATATGAATCTTTGCAAAATTTGATTAATGTGCATTTATAATCATTTTTATTTACAAAGATAGTATTAGCACATCATATTTCAAATAGGATTTGAAATTATTAAGCTAGAATTACAAAAAATTAAAACAAAATTGCATTAAGAGAATAGGGAACCTCTGGTCAAATTAGCAATCCATAAAAGAGCTAGGTAAGATAAATGTACGTGCATGCTTTCAAAACCTTTGACAACTTCACCCATTAAGGTTGATTTTGTGTTTGACCCTTATCAAGGTATATATTATCTATATGGCTCTTTTATCAACATGTCAAGTGTGGTATGTGACCTTTCCCATAACCCTAAGAAATATTTGCCAATATTTAGACTTAATAGTACTATAACCACTAAAGAACATATTAAATAACTCAAAGCTGCATTAAGGTTATTAAATGTAGTCTAAGAGGATGTGGCATGTAGAATATTTCCTCTCACTTTTAAAGATGTTGTGTATGAAAGGTTTTTAAATTTACCTAAAAATTACATTAATAGTTGGGATCGCTTTAACAATGTCTTCATTGACCAATTTGGAAAAATTAATACCCTTGTGTCTTGTACCAATAATTCATCACAATATAAAGGGATGTAAATGAACCCATAAGATATTTCAATGCTAGGTTATAAAATATGTTCATTATAACTATATCTCCTTATAGACCAGATGAGGCTTTATCCTTGGAAATATATAAGGATGCCTTAGATCCTATGGCCTCTATTTTCATAAAGAGGGATATTGGACCTATGAATAATTTGGCCTTAGCCTATTTTGAAGCAATGATCATCAATGACTAGATATAGCCCCAAGGTCAGATGGATTACTCTATTCCCAATGTCACCCCACATTTTCCCACTCTAAATGTCTTCCCTAATAACAATTAGAACATACCTACTTTGAACCAAATTCCAACATCAAACCAACTACCCTTAAGTTATACTCATCCTAACTAGATCTTGGGATTCTTAAAAACTATTACAAATGGATTTAATCCAAGTGATCAAAAGGTCTTGGTACCCATCATAGGTACTAAAAACAACTAGGTTCATAACTTGGAGGTTCCCAAAAATGAAAATGACTCTATCTTAAAGATGGTCCAAAATTTAAGCATTGATTTTCTTTAATTATAGAAATAAGTTAGTAATATGAGAGAGAGATCAGGGAGGAACTTTTATTTCCAAATATTCAATAGGTGTGGTAATAGATTCCATAATGAAAACTATAACAATAATAACAATAATGAGTCATTAGCTAATAATAAAATAATGGAATTAAATCTTATTGATATTACTTTACCTAATTATTATAGAGTAACTCATTTCACTTCTAGGAATGGTGAGATATATTTTATTGAATTTTATAAAGCTTTTGAGACATTTCAAGAGGAATTAGAGACATTTGAAGTGGTTCCTAACAAAGATAATGGTGTAGGTACATCAAGATCTAAATTTATTGACCAAACCTTCATGGTGGAGACATTTGACTTCCCTTTCCAAGAAGATAATGAACCTGAAGACATTCCTAAGGAAGTCCATGCTTTTCAATAGTTATTGAGAAATACCTAACCTCTAAGGAATAGGGATCATAAGTAAACTCTAACTACTTAAACTCCCTTGAAAAACTTCAACACTCCTCCAGATACTACTTCAAATAATAACCCAGAGCCTCTAACGGAAAGTACTTCTAAACATAATATTGATGCATCTAATTCTACCAACAAGACTAGGTATAATATTATGGAAGACATGTAGAAAATTAAGGCTAACATTACATTAAATGAGTTAATGCATATCACTAAGCAAAGACCCATTATTAAAGTCCTTGTCTAAAAATCATGGTAGGCCACCCAAGACTAACAATGCCAATGTTGCAATGTATAAAGTTAAGACATAATCCCCACCTTTTTTACTTATTATCAGAATGTTTGGTGAGAGTTTACATTATTTTTTATTAGATTCTGGTGTATCCACAAGCTGTAGGGGAATCCAAGAACAAACACACCTGTTATGATTCCTCTTGTTAGGATCTTGCTCCTTAGAAAGAGCATAGTACGATTACCAAATATAAGCAATTAAATATGCAGAAATAACCAAAAACACAAGTAACTAGAATTCACCAATAGCACAGAATATGAGAGACAATACACTATCTTGTATTAACACTTTACAAAAAAGAATACTAT
The DNA here is from genome assembly GCA_037957365.1 of Torreya grandis. NCBI lineage: Eukaryota > Viridiplantae > Streptophyta > Pinopsida > Cupressales > Taxaceae > Torreya > Torreya grandis. The sequence goes on from JARHVA010002795.1 coordinate 791,585, forward strand.
AAAGAGCCGCCACACTCTTCCACCTTACAGAGGTTTCCCACACCTCAAGTGTACAGTAATTCTTCTTCACAACACTCTCCTACACAAAAAACGGTCCCAACAACCAACTCACACACAGAATTGATGTTCACCTCTCCAACTAGTCAGTAATAACCCTACTGGTACACCAAGCACTCTATAGCACTTCAAGTTGATCTCCCATGAACCTACAACCTGCAATTCAACAGACCAAACTTACATGTAGATCCCCTATGAGCTTGCAACAACCTGCAACTCAATGATCTTATAATGGAAGGAACTTCCTTGCCTTCCTTTCTATCTCATGCTTTACAATACATGCCAATGGGTCTATAAATAGATCCCTAACTTAAACAATAACTTAGACTCTTAATTTAGACAATTATCCTCGTAGCTCAAGACTCTAACTGGTCTTTACATGTAAACTCTTCGTTCACTTAACTAACTGTCTGTGCAACGAACAGTTCTGGAACACACAGGTGACCGACGCCAGTCCCTGCTTGCCTGGTTCTGCCAATGTCAGCCGAGTTCTTGCCATCGTTGGTGGCCTTTTGCGCTGGTCACGATTGACATCGGTCCTGATGCTGACGCCGGTGCTCTTGGATCTCAGCAACCTTCTGTTCCCACTATTTGCAAAGAGTTGAAGCTTTTAGCTCCACAACCTAACACAAGCATCATGCCACTAGTTATTTATAAATAACCTAGCTTGAATCCTATTAAATTTGATAGGGTTGTTACTCAATTAGATAAGTCTAAGGTCAAATTAATAGGGAATTATTAACTTTCCATATGTAACTTACCTCTTAACCTAGATTCCATTAATTTATTAACATCCAGGTTGTGGATATTCCTAATGTTTATGGGTTGTTTGTTAAGTAGAGAATGGCTAAAGACCCTGAATGGATATATGTCCACTAAAACTTCACATTTGTGGCTACCATGGAAATGAGTCCCAAATCAAATCAAAGTAGAAAGAGAGCCTTAAATCAAGCACATGATCACATAACATAATGTTGTGAATGGAACAGTTAATGTGCTGGACTCTAATGAAATTAATATGATGGATTCTAAATTAAGAGTGGTTACTATTGAGACTTCTAAGGTATGTAATTATAAGACTTCTTATGATTTTACTAGAATTTGGAAATTACATTTTTATGGTGCTAAGTGTAAGTCTAGATCTGGAGTAAGAGTTATTCTTACCAATCCTATTGGGAAAGACTAAAATATACTTATATGCTTTAGTTTCCTTGTACCAATAATCCTTTAGAGTATGAATCTTTGATTCTAGGATTGTTATTTGCCATTAAGCATAAGGTTAAAGATATCTTCATTTATGGTGACTCAGAACTTATAGCCCATCAAGTGAGGAGTAAATATTAGTTTAAATTTTTATATCTTAAGAGATATAAATTTAGAGTATGGGATTTACTAGAATCTTTTGATGCATTTAACATTATTTCCATCCCTAAGGAGGAGAAAAAGGTTATTGATGAGCTTGCCTCAGCTGTAGCCAATCTTATGCTAAACCATGACTCTCATAACCTTAGAATTGATATGGTGTCATGCCCTTTAGTCCTATATAACATAATCCATCTTCAAGTTCTTAATTATGCCCAATAGATCCTATATTTCATGCCCAACTTAGGGGTATTTGAGGCCCATGTCATAGATGAGACCAATGAGAATACTCTTAAATAAGATGGTATATTTGAAAACAAAGTCATTCAAATGAATGAAAACAAAATCTAAAAAGTCATGATGACCTAAAAATTTTATTTGATCAATACAAAATAGCTAAAAATAGTATAATACCCAAGGAAAGTGGAAAGGATTACAAGGCAATTGATCTTGGACCTCAAGATCAACCTCAACTAGTTAATATAGGAATAACATGTATGATCATGGAAAATGAAAAGGCTAAAGACTTGATGATGAACTATAAGTACATAATTGCATGGTAATATGAAGACTTGAACATTTTTGATCCAAGAATAATCACCCATACCATACCCTTGAAGGAAAATTATAAACCTTTTAAACGAAAATAGAGCCCTATCAACCCTATTTTAGAACTTGTGATTTTTAGAGAAGTCAAAAAATTATTAGATGTCAAGACTATATTTCCCATTAATAACTCTACCCAGGTTACCAATTTGGTACTAGTTAGGAAAAGAATGGTGAAATAAGACTATGCATTGATTTTAGGAATCTAAATAAATCATCTAAAAATGATAACTGTCCTCTGTCTTAACTAGACCAAGTCATACAAAGCATTTCTAGTTATACTATGATGTCATCTCTTGATGTATTTTCAAGGGATAACCAGGGTTTGGTGAATCAAGAGGATAGGATTAAAAATACTTTTACTACCAAGTAGAGCATGTTTGCTTACAAGAGGATGTCTTTTGGGCTAATCAACATAGGGTCAATGTTCTAAAGGGCCATGGATCATTATTTCCAAGGTTTGGTAGGTAGATGCATTATTATATACATGAATGATCTGACTATTTTTTTAAATAATAGGGAGTACCACATCATGCATTTGTAGTAGGTATTTTAAAGGTGTAGAAGGTATGGGATTTACCTCAATCCAAAGAAGACTAATTTTTTTGTTATTGAGGGAAAGTAATTAGGCCATGTCATTAATAAGGAATGAATATCTATATATCCTAAAAGAGTATAATATATATCAAAGATAGAGCCTCCTAATAGTAGGAAAGAACTAAAATCATTCTTTGGCAAAATTAATTTTCTAAGAAAGTTTATTTTTGGCTTTGTAGAGATTGTCAATCCATTGAATGATATGATGAAGAAAGATGTAAAAATAAATTAGAATGAATAAACCAATAAGTATTTTAAGAGTATCAAGGAGGCAATTGGACAATCTTGAGTCTTGATAAGCCCTAGCTTTTCAAAACAAAAATTACCTTTACTCATATGCTTCTGATCCTCCTATTACTGTAGTATTAACTCAAAAAATTGATGGATGTGACCATCTAATTTCTTTCATGAGAATAGAATTTAAAAATGTTGAGTTGAATTATTCTATGAGTGATCATCAAGCATGTGCATTAGCTAAGGTAGTAAATAAATTTAGGAACTACATTCTTGGGAATAAGGTGCATGTCATCTTACCAGACCCTACCACCAAGCTCATGCTAAGTAAAAATGAGCTAGGGGAAAGGAAAGGTCAGTGGGATGTTAGTACTGTAGGAATATGACATTAAGCTAAAGAATGATAAATTGGTAAGATGCTAAGGTTAGATTCAAATGATTGTCAATTCTAACCCCAATTTAAATGTCATGTAGGTTGAACAATAAAATTTCTAGTCCAATGATTAGTATGATCTAATTTTCCATATACTAATTAATGGTACTTATTCTATAGAGTTGACCAAGGAGTAAAGAAGATCCCTAAGACTAAAGGTAGACCACTACTTGATTAAATTTGGAGTGATGTATAGAAAAAACTTAGAAGGTATTTATCTTAGGTGTGTATCTAAATAAAAATTAATTGAGATCATGAGTAATTTTAATGACATGATAGGAAGTGGACATCCCTATAGAAGGAAAACATCTCAAAAAATAATTATATTTGGTTATTACTAGCCCACAATCTTCAAGGATGCACATTTATGCATATAAGACAATGCCATTCATGCCAAGTCTTTAGCACAAATGAGCCTAAGGAAGCCATGCCACTATATCTAATGATGATTGATAAAACTTTTTCTTAGTGGGGATAGGATTTCATGGGGGTGATCAACCCCAATTAATAATAAGGTCGAAAGTATGTTCTAATAGCTACTGACTATTGCACTAAATGGGTTGAAGCAGTAGTAACTAAGCAATGCAAAATTCAAGAAGTGATCAAGTTTTTATAAGAAAACATATGCACTATATTTGGAACTCCAGTCTCTCTAGTATGTGATAATGGATCTACTTTAATATCCATTAAAATGATAGAATGGGCATATGATAATAGTATTATTCTTAATTTCTTGTCCAACCATTACTCTCAAGGTAATAGACTATCTGAATCAACCAATAACAACTTGATGAAAACAATAAATAAGTATGTTGCAAACAAACTAGAACATGGCACAAGATTATTAAATATTCCCTATGGGTAGATAAAACAAGGCTCAAGTAGGCCCTCAAAGAATCAACCTTCCTACTTGAATATGGCCAAGAACACATATTCCTCATTACACTCAAGTTACCAACATACCAATTCATGTAAGAGTACATGGAGGATGATCATGAATTGTAAAATTCAAGGATCTTAGACATTGTTGAGATGGAAGATGATATATAAAAGGGTTTTTTCCAACTTTATTATCAAACAAACCATAGTGAAAAGGTGGTTTGATAAATGTTCCAAGATAAATTTGTTTAGGTAAGAAGACTTAGTTATTCTTTAGGACAAGACATCTGAGCCCAAAGGTAAACATGGGAAGTTTACACCTTTATGGATAGGTCCCTATCAGATTACTAAGACACTTAGAAACAATAACTTCAAGCTAAAAGACCTACAAAATGCATAATTCACACTGTCCACAAATGGACAATACATCAAGCATTAGTTTTTTATTACTCTACTTAAGGTCTTCATGGAGTAAACTGTAAAAATAGTTAGAGTTACTGTAGCTAGGCTAGATTAGTTTCTTTATATTATTTCCTTCTTATCTCTTGTTTATATATAAGTTTGTATATATATTTTTTGTTTCTTTGATTCCTACTTCTTTTGATTTCTATCATGTGTGTTTGCTTTCTTTGCTCATTCCTTGCTTCTAACAAGTCTTTTTAAATAACCCTCAGCTCAAATATCATTTTAATTTCTCAGGAACTACACATTTCAAGAATGTAAGTATGAATCTTAAGAAAATGTTGATTATGTATATGAAATATGAGCTTAATGATATAGTTTAGAGAAATTAGTAAAGACCAATTGATGAATTAACTATTTCATAAAATATTAAGCATTGTCTTGATCTGAACCTAGTTTTAAGGATAGTTTCACATATGGGATGAAAGCTTAAACTATTGAAGCATAGTAATGCTTGCACTTAACAAATATCCTTGCCTATGATGAATGTTGAAACCATAGGTCATTGTTTAAAGATCAAACATTTGACCAAATCCTTAAACCTGGTTAAACTTGGTTCCCAACCTTTGCTAGAAATCCAAAGTGGTCGAAAAAATTCAAAAATAAGATTTTATTGAAAAATCAAAAGTTTTCCAAGAAAAGGTGATTTGGGTAATCTCCACCAAGGCTATGGATGTCTGACTGGTAGTGGAGTAAGGCCTTAAGTAGAGCCAAATGTATCTCTATTAGGGCTATAGATGCCTCGCTAGTAGTAGAGCAATGCCCAAGCCTTCACAAACTAAAGCATGATTCTTAATGGATATCTAAATATGCTACAATAAAATGTTAATGGTTAAAGACATAAAACTTAAAAGTTTATCCTTTAATCCTATATAAAATAGTAAGTGGAATCAAAGTACACACACAATAAGGCTATGTTTTGATGTTTGATCCTAATTATGTAGGTGTAAGGGTTGTTTTAACCATAAATTTATCTTGATAAGGCTATTGATAAAGCATAATAGATAATTTAGTTGTTGGTATAAACCAAAGTCTATGAATTCTAACATATTGCTATGTTTCCTTCGAAAGTCACCATTTTTTTAGGGCAACATACCCCCATTCTTGAAAAATGGGGACCTTTATGTTAAAATCATGCAAATTTATACTTTAAAATTGAAAATCCATTTGATAAGATCATCATTACCATGTTTGAACATTATTCATATTTAAAGATCATCCACACTAGGTTATAGTTGGTCTATTTGTTCATGGCTTTAGTTTTACCTTGTCTAAAGTTTGCTAACTTTAGATCTTGTTTTTTCAGGTTATAGGTATAACATATGTCTATTAGAGGTAGACAATGTCTAGGTTTCATAATTTAAATGATTTTATGTTAATTTGATATTTTACTAGCCTTTGGTCTATTTACAATCAAATTGAATCCATGTTCAAGCTTCTTGAAACCCTCATTCAAAAACACTATCTTAAACCCCTCATTCAAATTCAAAGTTGGCAGGAATAAAATTATGTAGGAACTTTTAATATGTTATGGACTTAGTTAAATTTTTATACTAAGGCTTAGTCATGTTTTTTAACATGACCTAACCATAGGCTAAAAATTATATACTAGGTATCTTTTATACCTCAAGCCCTTTGTCCCTTTTATTTTAATATGGTCTAACCTTTTATACACTAAGTAATTTTCATATGTTATTAACTTAGATTAATTTCTTAGTCCTAAGGCCCCATTAACACAAATAAGACCTTAGTTTTAAGACTTTATCCTGAGTCTTAGATGTCTTCGAGCCTTGACTTAAATTATGTGCTTGTTTTGAGGATCAATATCCCACACTTAATTAGGAAAAGTTGATCGAATAGAGAGACATCATCATGGATCAAATGGGTCCCTTTTTTATTATAACTTAGAGTTAGCCTAAGTTTTATGCTAATTTTTTTTTAAATATTTATCAATACAATAAAACCTAAGGATAAAACTTATGTTATGACTTTAATTATTTGAAGGGTATTCATTTTATTATAAGGACCTATGTTAAAGACCTATGTTATACTTTGTTCTATGTCTTATATGGTCCTAAACTCACTTAATCCCTTCATGACTAGAAGATCTAATGATGTCCAACTACCTGGATCGTAATTGATGACTTACATTTACTTAGGTGAGATTAATCAAATGATGTGTATCGATTCAAAGTTCCTATGGGACCTACTGGTCATATGACTTAAATTTGATGTTCCCACACCTATCATTTGATGCCTATAAATATATCATTGACATCCATGAGACTATTTAATTTTACTCCCTATAGTTAATTATGTGAGCCTAAAATTGACATTTTTGTGACCATCAATTAACATCGGTGAGGCCATCATTGATGTCTACAAGATTATATGTCACTTGGGATATAAAACAATTGTATAACATTATGATCCCTAGAAGTTGATTACTTAAAAATTTATTATCAAGCATAGAATGGATTAATCATAAGATTTGAATGGTTAAAATTAGCTACTCTCTATTATGAGTAAAACCTTGAGGATATTTTAAACATTTTATTATATAGAAAACTATTACTTGGAGTTTGAAAATGTATTGTCTTATGTATTCATGACTACTTACGTAATTAGAAATTTGGGGTGGATTACTTAGCTATTATTTTTGGGTGAAATATTAGTTGTAAAAATGAAAGGAATGATTTAGCTATTGAGTGAATGATTGATTATTAACCCCCAAATATAAATTGATTATGAAATTGGATATCTTGTGTTTTTGAGAAAAATAATGTTTTATGTTATTATTGGAATGAGTGTGATCTCTATGTTTAAAACTACTTCATTATTTGATTATTACACCTAGTAGTTATGATTAGAACACTAAACTATAGTTTAGAAGTGGCATAGCATTAGAATACCTTCATGTGGAGCACATTAGGATGTGCAAGTGCTTGTATGTGGATACTTTATTAGTAGTTCTTTAGACAATTGGAAGTCATTGAATTACCTAATAATTAGGAAGTTATAACCCTTGGATTAGTCCCCTAAAAACAAATAGGTCAATAGGATAACAGGTTTATCTAACTCACTAATATTAATATGAATGATTGTTATTTATGTGTATCTAGTAGTGGATACTTGTGTGAATTACATAATACAATTGTGTTATTAATAAATGTTTTGTTATACTTAACATATAGTGGTACATTATGGTCCATGTTACTAGTATATAGTATACCCATGTGGTATAGTTATTTATTATTTACTTGTTATTATTTTCATGAGTCAGTTGAGTCTTGAAAATCATAAATTTGGTCTATGTGTTGTTATGTAGTTGGGAATCTATGATAGTATGGAATATCATAGGGTATTATAGTTTAAAATTATATGGTATCTAGGTGGTACTTACTATATTTATTATTCCTAAACACATATCTACATCTAACTATTTTACTGTATAGGTGTTAATTACTTTTGTGGATAGTGTGTGTGTTATTACAATTGGTATGACTTGTGTAAGAATGCATGAAAACTTAGAAGTTTAGCAATGTTGTATTTTTATGTTATTGTGTTCCATGGAATGATAACTTGTTCTGATTTATGTAGTTACTTATATAATGTTGTGTTTTCATGTGTTTGAGACTAATTCATATGATAGTAGAAAATTCGTAGCTAAGTCTTAGAACATTGGAATTTGGTACTATGGGATGCCATAGGGTGTAGATAACTAGAAACTAGTTGTAATGTTTGAATTTTATATTTAAATTATATGTTTATCCAAGTGGTATGTTTGTAATCATTATTTTTAGTATGGGATTGAATATAATGAGAGATTCATGCATATGTTTTAAGAACTAAATGTATGTTGTTATTACTCCTATGTATAACATGTTATGTGATGCATTTGATAGTAGGATGTAAGTTGATGAATCTTATGGTTGAATTGTATTTGATTAATCTGCATTTCCAATGTGAAGTAAGGAGTGAGATGGACTTCACTGAAAAACTGGCATTACAATATTAGATGAAGGTAGTCTGATTGAGTGGTATATATGAAATTGATTGATCTAGATCATTATTTACTATCTATAAAACTTTGGGCTAAAGTATGTTTTGTGATATATTATCATTTCATGAGTGTGATTCACATGTTTTGACAATATCTTAAAATAGAATGGATTTATATGATACACTACATGTTTAGTTTAGAATCATACAACACATGGGTACTTGTTAGTCTCTCTTGATTCCAGCACTGTCACTATCTACTCATCTATGAAGGAAGTAATGTTCCTTGATGGGATAGTGTAGGGGATTGTTGATCTATGGGTGGGTGGAAAAGCACTTGGATGATGCTCTTCCTCCTCATAGTAATACTAATATTGATATGATACTTGACATTGCCACAAATACTTGAATTTTGGGAACTGTGCTCTAGGGTAGCCAAGTATCTTATTTGTACATTGTAATATATTTTATTTTTTATTAGAGAGTTGTAGTTATACATTGATTCACAATAACATTTGATTTTGTGTATGTAGATGATATTTGTTTAAAGTGTTATAATTACTTGTTATATTGAGTTGTATTTATCTCATGATATTTGAGATCCATATTTTATGTTTTAATATAAGTTGATGTCATACTATTATTATCTTTGGTAGACTCTCAAGATGTAATATAATTTTTCATGTGTGTTTATTTACAAAAAAAATACATCATCTATTTAAATCTTGGTGGGGATGTTACACCTAAAACCAATTGTGGATATTTAGTTTATCAGTGAGCAACATTATAGGTTGACAATCCTATAGGGTAGGCAACAACAATAGGGGAGTTTGTCATCACAAGTGCCCCAGAGCAGAAGTTAATTAGGAATTTGTCTCTTTAGTAACTTTGTAAAATTTTAAAATAGAATATCTTTTGTAAAGGCATCTGTAATTTTTAAAATCACATTGCCTATAGGTCAATTCATTTTGAAAGGTCTAGTGTATTCTAGAAACTTTGTATAAAGGACAACTATCCTTACACTTGTATACTTGTAATTTGATAAAACTGACCAGTATACTACCTTAGCATTCTATAAAAGGGAGTATTACCATTTGTAAGAAAAGGGAGTTTTTGAGCTATAAAACTAGTGTAAACATGAAGAAACTAATGAAAGGAGAGAATTTTGAAAGGATTATCTCACTTTATTTGTGTGAATTGTTATATGTCTTCTCTCTTAATTGTTTGTTTTGAATTTTAGATTTAAATTATTCTTATGAATTCTTGGTGTGTACCTTTGAATGCAGAATTGTTAACTTGTGCTAATGATAGGTTAATTGAAGGTTCCTTAATATGCTTCATTTTATTTTCTCTACATTTATAGATGTGCATTAGTTATCTACTTAAAGGTTTAAATATTTAAAGTAAGCTTAGTTCTTATTTGCATTGTTTCATATCTTCCTTAGAAGTTTTCTTGATGTATGTTGTGATTCAATCTTAAGTTATTTTAATTAATATATTGGTTTTAAGTGCATACTTGGGAAACATTTGAACTTTTTCATGATTTTTGAGATAAATATCAGTCACATCCTTCTTCTCTACCGTACCCTATATTTTTACTTCTTTTTTAAACATTCACTTTAGATTAAATCTTCATTATAAATTTCCATCTTAGATTAGCTTTAGACTAATAATTGATCATAATTCACCTTAATGAGCATATATCATCTTCTTATTCACAAATATTTATAGATCACTATGGATCTCAACCACTAACTAATATAAATATTTTGAAACAGTCACTTGTTCTGACTCTATTCCACCATAGATAATAGGATTATCATAAACTACAACTCATGCTCTAAATTTTTTGAACTCTAAAATGAGAACTTAAACATTGTGGTTACTTGTGGTACACATTTAGGTATCAACAAAAAAAACTTCTCTAGCATAGAAGGATGTCCTTCTTTGTATATTTATAGTATCTTTGTTGGTTTTTGTGAATTTTGTTTAAAGATCAATTTATTCTTTGTATGTTTGTGTCTCTTATAGCATAATTATGAAAAGGTTGGTGATCTTCATAGTTTAGATCAGTCTTTATGATTATTTAGACAAATATTGATATTCTTTGAGTACATATGTTGAATTATGGTAAAGATAACTTTTAAATTATGAACCCAACAGGTTTGAGATTAGTAATATCTATTTGATCAAAGATTCTTAGATCATTTACTTGATTGAGTTCATTTGAGATTAAAGCATGTAAAGGTTGATCTTAATTACATATTTGGATATGTCTTTGAGCTAAATCTATTAAATATTAGTGTATTTTATGTCCTTTATATGAATATTTGTAAAATTTTCTTAATGTGCATTTATAATCATTTTTATTTACAAAGATAGGATTAACACATTGAATTTAAAATAGGATTTGAAATTATCAAGCTAGAATTACCATTAATCAGAACAAGATCTCATTTAGAGATTAGGGAACCTCTACTCGAATTAGTAGTCCATAGAAGAGGTAGGTGGGATAAATTTAAGTACAGGCTTTCAAAATCTTTTCTAACTTCACCCATTCAGGTTTCTCTTGTGTTTGACCCTTATCAAGGAATGACTTGATTAGGTGGCTCTTTTATCAACATGCCAAGTGTGGTACATTACCTTCCCCATAATCTTGAGAAATATTTTCCAATATTTATTCCTAATAGTATTGTAACCACTGAGGAAAATATTAAATCATTCAAAGATACATTAAGGTTTTTAATTTTAGTCCTTAAGGATGTAGAATATAGACTATTTCCTTTCACCTTTAAAGATGATGTGTATGAATGGTTTTGAAATTTACCTGAGAATTTCATTAATAGTTGGGACTAATTTAATAATGTCTTAATTGACCAATTTGGAAAAATTATTAGCTCTTGTGTCTTGTACCATTAATTCATCACAGTAGAGTGGGATGCAAATGAACACATAAGAGCTTTCAATGCTAGGTTCCAAAATATGTTTAGGAGAACTATATCTCCTTATAGAATAGATGAGGCTTTATCCTTTGAAATATATAAGGATGCCTTAGATCCTATGGCCTCTATTTTCATAAAGAGAGATATTGGACCTATGGATACTCTAGCCTTAGCCTATTCTGAAACAATGATCACCAATGACCAGATGTAGTCCCAAGGTCATATGGATTACTCTATTCCCCATGTCAACTCACATTTTCCCACTTTGAATGTCTTCCTCAATAACAATCAAAACATACCTACTTTAAACTAAATCCCAATATTGAACCAATTACCCTTAAGTCATGTTGATCCTAACTAGAGCTTGGGATTCTTTAACACTGTTGCAAATGGATTTAATCCAAGTGATCAAAATGCCTTGGTACTAATCATTGGTACTAATAAAAACTAGGTTCATAACTCAGAGGCTCCCAAAAATGAAAATGACTCTATCTTAAAGATGGTCCAAAAGTTAATCTTTGATTTTCTTTAATTGTAGAAACAAGTTGGTAATACTTAAGAGAGCTCACGTGGAACTTTTCTTTCCATAGGTTCACCAGGCTCGGTAACATATTCCATAATGAAAATTATAACAATAATAAGCATAATGAGTCATTAGCTAATAAGAAAACAATGGATTTAAATCTTATTGATATTGCTTTACCTAATTATTGTAGAGTACATTTCACTTCTAGGCATCATGAGATAGATTGCATTAAATTATATAAATCTTTTTAGACCTTTCAAGAGGAATTAGATACATTTTAAGTGGTTTATAACAAATATAATAGTGTAGGTACATCAGGATCTAAATCTACTAACCAAGCCTTCATGGTAAAGACGTGTGATTTCCCTTTCCAAGAAGATAATGAACCTGATGACATTCTTGAGGAAGTCCATGCTTTTCAAAAGTTCCTAAGAAAGACCTACCCTATAAGGAATAGGGATCATAAGTATCCTATAACTACTTCAAATCCCTAAATAACTTTAGCACTCCTATAGATACGACTTCAAAAAATAACCTAGAGCCTCCAAAAGGAAGTACTTCTAAACATAATACTGATGCATCTAATTCTTCCAACAAGACTAGGTATAATATTGTGGAAGACATGAAGAAAATTGAGGCTAACATTAGATTACATGAGTTGGTGCATATCACTAAGCAAAGTGACATGTTATTAGAGTCATCATCTAAAAAGCATGGTAGGCCACCCCATACCCATAAGGATAATGCTGCTATGTCTAAAGCTAAGACAAAATCCCCACCTTTTTGGCTTACTATCAAAAATTTTGGTAATAATTTACATGATTATTTATTATATTTTGGTACATCTACAAACATTATGCCAATATTTATTTTTGTAAACAAATTAGCTTAAATCCAATTAAATCTTATAGGGTTGTTACTCAATTAGGTAAGTCTAAGGTCAAAGTAATTAGGTAATTATTCAATTTTCATATGCAACTTTCCTCTTAACCTAGATTAAAATAATTTCTTAACATCTAAGTTTTGGACATTCTTGATGATTATGGGTTGTTATTAAGTAGATAATGGACAAAGGCCTTGAATGGATATATGTCCACTAAGTGTTCACATTTGTGGCTACCATGGAAATGAGTCCCAAATGAGATAAAATTGGAAATAGATCTTGGGATGAAGCACATGATCACATAATATAATGTTATGAATGAAATGGTTAATTTCTAGACTTTGATGAAATCAACATGATGGATTCTAAATTAGGATTACATGCTCTTAACACTTCTAAGGTATGTAATTCTAAGACTGCTCATGTTTTTACTAGAATTTGAAAATTACATTTTGATGGTGGTAGGTGTAAGTGTAGATATGGAGTAGGAGTTTTTATTACCAATAATATTGGGAAAGAACTAAAATCTACTTATATACATTAGTTTCCTTGTACCAATAATATTTTAGAGTATGAAGCTTTGATTCTAGGATTACAACTTGTAATTAAGCATAAACTTAAAGAGATTTTGGTTCATGGTGACTCAGAACTTGTAGTCAATCAGGTGAGGAGTAAATATTAGTGTAATTTTTATATCTTAAGAGATATAAATTCATATTATGGTAATTATTGGAATCTTATGATGCATTTAAAATTGTTTCCATCCTTAGGGAGGAGAATAAGGCTATAAATGAGCTTGCCTCAGCTACAACCAATCGTATGCCAAAACATGACTGACATAACCTTAGAATTTAGATGGTTTCATGCCCTTTGGTCCCATATAACATAAACCATCTACAAGTTTTTAATGATGACAAAAATATCCTAGATTTCATGACAACCTTAGGAGTATTTGAGGCCCATGTCATATATAAGGCTAATGAGAATACTCTTGAAGAAGGTGGCAGATTTAAAAATAATGTCATTCAACTGAATGATAAAAAAATCCCAAAAAGCATGATTACCTTGAAAAGGTTATTTGATCAGGACAAACTAGTTAAAAACACTAGAATACCCAAGGTAAGTGGAAAGGATTACAAGGCAATTAATCTTAGACCTCAAGATCAACCTCAGCTAGTTAATATTTAGACAACATGTATGATCATGGAAATTGAAAAGGCCAAAGGCTTGATGATAAACTATATGGACATAATATATTGGTCCTATGATGACTTGAACATTTTTTATCCAAGGTTCATCACCCATACCATACCTTTTAAGGAAAATTGCAAAGCTTTTAGACAAAAATAAAGGCCTATCAACCCTATTTTAAAACCTATGATTTTTAGAGAAGTCAAAAAATTGTTAGATGTTAAGATTGTACTTCCCATTAATAACTCTACAAGGGTCACCAATTTAGTACCAATTAGGAAAAAAATGGTAAAATAAACTATGCATTAATTTTAAAAATCTAAATAAGTCATCTAAAAATGACAACTATCCTTTGTCTTCTTTAGACCAAGTCATACAAAGCATTTTTTATTCTACTATGATGTCCTTTCTTGATGGATTTTTAAGGTATAACTAGGCGTTGGTGAATCAATAAGACAAGAATAAAAATACTTTTACACACGTAGTGTAACACATTTACTTACAAGAGGATGATTTTTGGGCTAATAAATTTAGGGACAATGTTCCAAAGGGCCATGGATCATGATTTCCAAGGTTTGGTATGTAAATGAATTATTATATACATGGATGATTTGACTATTTTTTCTAAGAATAGGGAGGACCACATCATGCATTTCTAGCAGGTATTTGAAAGCTAGAGAAGGTATGGGCTTTCCCTTAATCTAAAGAAGAGTATTTTTGTGTTACTAAGGGAAAGTTATTAGGCCAATGCATTATTAAGGAAGTAATATCTATAGATCCTAAAAGAGTAGAAGCTATATCAAAGATAGAGCCTCCTAATAGTATGAAAGAACTGCAATCATTCTTTGGCAAAATTAATTTTATAAGTAAGTTTATTTATAGATTTGTAGAGATTGTCAATCCATTAAATGATATGCTGAAGAAAAAATGTCAAAAACACTTCGAAAAAATTAACCAAGAAGGATTTTAAGGACATCAAGGGTGAAATTGGACAAGCTTGAGTATTGATCATCCCTAAATTTTAAAAAAGTTTTTACTTTTACTCCTTTTCTTCTAATCATACTATTACTATAGTATTAAATCAAAAAATTGATGGATGCGACCATCTGATTGCTTTCATGAGCACAAAATCTAAAAATGTTGAGTTGAATTATTCTTTGATTGATAAGCAAGAATTTGCATTAGTTAATATAGTATATAATTTTAGGCACTACATTCTTAGGAATAAGGTGCATGCCATCTTATTGGACCTTGACACCAAGCTCATGCTAGTTCACAATGAGCTAGGAAAAAGGAGAGGTAAGTGGATGTCATTACTACAAAAATATGACATTAAACTAAAGACTAAAAAATTGGTAAGATTCCATGGTTTGATTCAAATGATTTCCAACGTTAACCCCAAGTTAAATATTATACAAGTTAAACAAGAATTTTTTTAGTCCAATGATTGGTATGATGTAATTATCCATCTAATAATCAATGGCACTTGTCTTGTAGAGTTGACTAGGAACAAAAAAGATCCCTAATACTTAAGGTAGACCAATAATTGATGAAATATGGAGTGATGTACAAAAAAATATCTTAATTATGTATCTAAAGAAGAAGTAGTTAAGATCATGAGCACTTTTCATGAGAATTTGGGAAGTAGACATCCATCTAGAAGGATAACATCTCACAAAATCCTTAAAGTTGGTTACTACTAGCCCAAAATCTTCAAGGATGCACATAAGCATGTAATACAATGTCATTCATTCCAAGTCTTTAACATAAAAGACCCTAAGGAAGCGATGCCACTATAGCCAGTGATGATTGATAAACCTTTTGCTCATTGGGGACTAGATTACATGAGGGTGATCAACTCCAATTCATCAAAAGTTCACAATTATATTCTAGTAGCTACTGACTATTGCACCAGATGGATTAAAGTAGTATCAACTAAGCAATGTAGAACTAAAGAAGTGATCAAGTTTTTAGAAGAAAACATATGCACTAGATTTGGAACTTTAGTCTCTTTAGTATGTGATAATTAATCTTCTTTCATATCCATTAAAATGATAGAATGGGCATATGATAACAATATTATTCTTAATTTCTCATCCAACCATTACCCTCAAAGTAATGGGGTATCTAAATCAACCAATAAAAACTTGATGAAAAAAATAAAGACTTTTTTGTAAACAAACCTAGAACATGGCACAAGCTTCTAAAATATTCCCTATGGGTAGATAGACCAAGGGTCAAGTAGGCTCTCAAAGCATCACCCTTCCTATTTGTATATGGCCAAAAATCCATATTCCCCATTACACTCAACCAGCCAACATACTAGTTCATGCAAGAATACATTGAGGATGATCATAAATTGACAAATTGAAGGTTTCTAGACATTATCTAGATGGAATATTATAGAGAAGAGGGTTTTACCAAATTTATCAGGCACCAAACCATGGTGAAAAGGTGGTTTGATAAATGTTCCAAGATAAAGGTGTTCATGCAAGGAGACTTAGTTCTTTTTTGGGACAAGGCATCTGAGCTAAAGGCAAACATGGAAAGTTCACATCTTTATGGATAGGTCCCTATTAAATTATTGAGACACTTTGAAAAAACACCTTTAAGTTGAAAGACCTACAAAGAGAAAAATTCACACTACCCATCAATGGATAGTATGCCAAGCATTAATTTTTTATTGCTCCACCTGGGGTCTTCATGGAGTAAACTATAAGAATAGTTATAATTAGTGTAGGTAGACTAGATTGGTTTCTTTCTATTCCTTCCTTCCTATCCCTTTTTTGTGCATAAATTTGTATATATTTGTTTGTTTCTTTACTTCCTACTTCTTCTGATTTATATTATATGTGTTTTTTTCTTTGATTTGTTACTTGCTTCTAATAAGTCCTATTAGATAGCCCTCAACTCAAAGTTATTTATAATTTCTTAAGAACTCCACATTTTAGCAATGTAGGTATGAATCTTAAGCAAATGTTGATCATGGATATGAAATATGAGCTTAATGATATAGTTTCAAGAAACTAGTAAAGACCAATAGATGAATTACTATTCCATAAAATATTATGCATAATTTTGATCTGAACTTAGTTTTAAGGAGAATTTCACATATGGATGCAAGCTTAAATTATTAGAGCACAGTCATGTTTTCACTTAACAAATATCATTGCTAGGGATGAAGGTTGTAACGATAGGTCATTATCTAAGGATCAAACATTTGACCAAATCATTAAACTTGGTTAAAATTGGTTCCCAACCTTTGGTAGAAAGCTAAAATGGTCCAAAAAATACAAAAATAAGATCTTATTACAAAATCAAAATATTTCCAAGAAAAGGTGATTTGGGTAATCTCAACTAGGGCTATAGATGCATAGCTAGCAGTGGAATAAGGCCTTAAGCAGATGTAAAGGTATCTTTATCAGGGCTATAGATGCCTAACTATAAGTAGAGAAATTTCCAAGCCCTCCCAAACTAAAACATGATTCTTAATGGATATATACATGTGTTACAATTCAATCTTAATGGTTAAAGATAAGAAACTTAGAAGTTGATCCCCCAATCCCATAGCAAACAATAAGTGGAATCAAAGCACACACATAGAATGGCTATGTTTTGATGTTTGATCATAATTATGTATGTGTAGGGCTTATTTTAACCATGAATTGATCCTAATAAATATCTTCATCAAGTGGAATAGATAATTTAGTTGATGGTATGAACTAAAGTCTCCAAATTTTATAATATTACTATGTTTCCCTTGAAAGTCATCATTTATTGAGGGAAACATACCCCCATTCTTGAAAAATGGGGACCCTTGTGTTAAAATTATGTAAATTTATACTTTAAAATTGAAAATCCATTTGATCAGAACATCATTACCATGTTTACACATTTTTTTTACTTGAAGATCATCCACACCATGTTCTAGTTGGTTTGTTTATTCTTGGCTCTAGTTTACCTTGTCTAAAGTTTGCTAACTTTAGATCTTGTTTTGGGTTACAAGTCTCTCCATTAGAGTTAGAAAATGTCTAGGTTTCATAATTTTAATGATTTTATCTTAATCTAACCTTTTACTAATCTTTAGTCTATTTAAAGTCAAATTGAATCCATGTTCAAGCTTCCTGAAACCCTCATTCAAAAACACTAGCTTAGACCCCTCATTCAAGTTCAAAGTTGGTGGGAATAAAATTATGTAGGAAATTTTAATATGATATGGACTTATTTAAATTTGTATACTAAGTCTTAGTCATGTTTTTCAACATGTCCAAATGTTAGTCTATAAATTATATACTAGGTCTCTTTTATATCTCAAGCCCTTTGTCCCCTTTTTATTCTAATATAGTCTAACCTTTTATTTACTGGGGCCTTTTCATATGTTATTAACTTAGATTAATGTATTAGTCCTAATGCCCCATTCATTTTTATTAACACAAACAAGACCTTAGTCTTAATACTTTATCCTAAGTCTTATATGTCTCTAATCCCTGACTTAAATCATGTACTTGTTTGTAGGATCAATGGCCTATAATTAATCAAGAAAAGTTGATTGAATAGAGTAACATCATCATGAATCAAAATGGGTCCCTTTTTAATTATAATGTAGACTTAGCCTAAGTCTTACCCCAATTTTTTTTATTGTATTTATCAATATAATAAAACCTTAAGTTTTTTTAACTAAAGAAGGGGTAAAATTTTTATTGAAAGTGGAACAAGAAACAAAGAGAATTACAGAGCTTTATCTTGGTCAACAAGTTGAACCAAATTCTGAGATAAATTTAGGGGAAGCATCATATGATCAAAAATGTTCCAAGGCGGTCCATGCTCGAAGGCCCATTTGGCCACACAATCAGCTACTCCATTCCACTTGCGAGGAATATGCATAAAAGACACAAAATCCAAGGAAGTACATAGATGAAGGATCTATTGAACAACCATAGCCAAATTCCAATCCACAGTCACAAAATTCCATTTATTCAATAAATTGACAACCACTTGCGAGTCCATCTCATAAATAATACTATGCCAGCCATGTTGACAACACTATTGCACTATAACCAAGATATCCAACACTTCCATGAGATTATTAGTATGGCAGCCTTTGTAGATAGAGAAGAAGAACTGAATATCACCAAAACTATCCTACCCAACAACTCCAATTCCAGTTGGCCCAAGATTTCCTTGAGAAGAACTACCAGTGTTGACTTTAAGGACTCCAGTCGCAGGAGGTGTCCAATGCCCCACACGATTGACAGGCTACGAGTAATACCTAGTGCCATTCACTGAGCGAGTGTGGGAAGCCAAGGGAGTGTCACTAGGAGGGGCAAAGGAAAAGCATGAATAAATACCAGCATCAGTAGGGTCCAACCCAACAGTAATGTCACATTTAGCTTGGAGAATCTCATGAAGAGAATTAATAATTTTCCCCCACAGGAGATGGAGCTCAAGTTTGCAGCATGAAAGATCCTCCTATTCCTCTCAAGCCATATATGCCATAGAATAAGGGCCTTACCAATGGACCAAGCAACCTAAAGAAAAGGGGTCTTAGAAGGAGGGTGGCCCAATCGATCCCAAAATTTGGACAGAGAGGAAACATGCCAACACGAGCAACCCCACACACTCCACCACCAAAGGTGCCAAATCTGTTTAACAAAAGGGTACTGGAAGAAAAGGTGAGAAATAATCTCTTCATTACTGTGGCATAAAACACATATAGAAGGCCCCTGGAAGCCTCGTTTATAGAGATTATCCCAAGTAAGACACCTATTGTAAACCAGAACCTAGAGGAAAAAATTACACTTAGGCCATGAAAAATGGTTCCAAACTTTCTTCCACCAAGGGATCTCCACTTCTCCATAAAGTTGCTTTGTCAAAGTAAGGTACCCAGAAGAAATAGAATATTTCCTAGAAGAGGCACCTCCCCAAGCCAAAACATCATGTTCCTATAAAGAGATGCATCCTTTAGAAGCCAAAATATGAGATAAATCCAACCAATCCCCCAAAGAGCCACCTGGCAGCCAATCAGAAGAATTCTTCCATCAATAGCCCACAATTATGCCCAAGTTAAAGGCCTCCTTATAATGAGCCATCATATTCCACCCAGTAGAAAGGAAAGAATCACAAAGAGACTGTAAATGTGGATGAGAGGATAAGAGAGGAAGAGACCTATCCTAGGAGTCACTCCAAAAGAGGGCCGTAGTGCCACTGTTGCAAATCCAAAAGAGACTACATTTCACAAGATTAGCTCCAAGCTTGAGGGTATTTCACACCATAGAACCTCTTCCCTCAAGAGGCAGCCTAGAAATATTAGAAGGATCAACACCAGGGTAATACTTATAAGATAGGATATAGGCCCAAAGGTGAGATTGATTGGAGCACCAATGCCAATAGAGTTTGGCAGCAAGAGCTTGACTGCACAAGATAGTAGAGCGCAGGCCAAGGCCACCTTCCTTTTTTGGCCAGTAAATAGTATCCCAATTAATAAGGCTCCATCTATTATTTTGTAGGTTATCGCTCCAAAGGAATTGGTGAGAAAGAGCATCAAATTCCTTAATAAAATACACCAGGGCAGCTTGAACCATACTCTAATATATGGGAAGGGCTTGAATCATCGATTGTAGAAGAATCACCTGCCAGTAGTAGAGCCCCACATATGAGACCGATGATTAACTTTTTGTCTTAGTTTGTCAAGCACATTCTGCCAAAAAAGCCTAGGCTATCTTCCCACCATAATAGGAACCCCCAAATAAGTCAGAGGGAGAGAATGAATATGAAACCTTAGGATAATAGAAATCCTCCACTAGATAGACTCAGGAGTATTGAAGAAAAAAATAGAGGACTTGTGATCATTAATTTTCTGCCCAAAAGTAGCCAAATAAGTATCTAGGGTGAGCTAAAAAGCTTCAGCTTCATGAATTCGAGCTCTCCCTACAAGGGTTGTATCATCAACAAACTGGAGGTGGGTCAGAGTGGGTAATCCATTAACCCATTGCCATCCATGGAGCATATTCTGAGACACATGAGACTTGATAAGTCTACCAAGTCCCTCAGCCAGAATGATAAACAAATAAGGAGAGAGCAGATCTCCTTGGTGAAGACCCGTCGATGCGCCAAAAGCTCTGAGGGTTCACCATTAATAAGTATCAAGAAGGAAGGAGTAGTAACATAGCTCAAAACCTAATGAACCCAGGCTTGATTGAAGCCAAAATCCAGAAGAACTTTATGCAAGAGACCCCAATTGACTCTATCATAAGCCTTAGCCATATCAAGCTTAATGAACATGGCACATTCTTGAGAAGTACTCATAGAGTGAATAGCTTTGGAAGTAATAACCACCCCATCCAAAATTTGTTTGCCTACTACAAAACCCCCTTGTTCCTCAGATATCACCATGGGAAGACAAACTTTAAGCCTCTCTGCAAGGAGCTTAGTAATGATTTTATAGACCACATTGCAAAGAGCAATGGGCCTAAAGAAGTCCAGCTGATTCACCTGTTCCTTCTTCAGAATGAGGACTAGGAAAGTGGCATTCAATTCTTGGAGCATTTATTTGTTGGAATAAGAATCCTGAACCACCTCTAAAAGATCATGATTAATAATATCCCATAAGTCCTAAAAAATTTCAACAGGGAAACCATCAGGCCCCAAGGCTTTGCCTTTACTCAAGCTGAAGACCACCCCCTCCAATTTTGGCATACCAATTGGCTGTATAAGAGAGTCATTCATTTCTAGTGTCACAATAGAGGGAATACAAGATAAAATTGTATTCTCTGCAAGCTCAGCTGGGAGTAGATCATCAGAAAAGAGAGTTGAGTAAAATCAAATAGCTTCCCTAGATATAGCTTGAGAGGAGGTCAGACGTGTCCCATCCGAAGTAATGAGAGAAGAGATGAAATTCTTGTTACGTCGAGCCTGCACAAACTTATGGAAGATAGTGGTGTTCTTGTCCCCCTCCTGGAGCTAGTCTATTCGTGTCTTCTGTTTCCAATAAATTTCTTCACAAAGATCCCACTCAGCTAAATCAGTAGAAGCTTGAGATTTAGCGACACAAAGAGCTTCAGACAGCCTTAGATCCTGAATCTGCCTAGTAATAACATCCAAATGATCTTGAGCGCTCTTCTTCATAGAGTGGAGATTACCAAAACAATTTTTGTTCTAGTACTTCAGTTTCCTTTTAACATACTAAAGTTTTTTAGAGAAGGAATACATAGCAGTGCCATAGGTAGGGCCTCCTTATCTCCACTAGTGAGCCATTAAGTCATGGAGAGAGGAGTCTCAGAGCCACATCAACTGAAACTTAACTGGAGGCTTCTTGGGAACAACAATATAACTAGTAGAGAGCTTGATAGGACAATGGTCAAAACTCTCCAGTCAAGAATTTCAGAAGAGAGGGAGATAGTGCTAGAGAGCCAAAAACAAGAAACTAGGAACCTGTCCAAGCATTCAGAGATGGCAGCATTACCACTCCTATTATTCCAAGTAAAGAGGCCATTTAGAGGTTTAACATCAGAGAGATGTAAAATATTGATATTTTATTGAAGAAGCTCAAAAAAAGGACCCAAACGAGCCAATCCACCCCTCTTCTCCTCCAGAATAAGAACAGAGTTAAAATCTCCAGCCACAATCCAAGGCAGGAAAGGATGACAACTTCTGCCATATCAAATGTGTTCCCAGAGCTTGAGCTGACTAGGGAAATCAATAGGAGCATATACCGTAGTGACAAGAATCAGCTCCTCAGTTTCAAGAGAGGAAGCAACCATTGAGAGAGTTGAGAGACAAGATACCCAATGAAGTGGCATAACTTTCTTAGGATCCCAACACATGGCAAGACCACCAGAGCTCCCCAAGGCACCAACACACTGACATTGGCCTAGAAACTAAATATTAGGAACACAAGTAAACAAGGAGTCCACAAAAAGCTTGGTCTCCTGAATACAAAGAATATCTGGAGAATGAATCACCAACTTGTAGCTTTTTGTCTAGGGATGCTAATCAAACCCCCTCACATTCCATGATAGAATAATCATTGAGTAGAGTGAGGAAAATGTTCATCGAAGGTCTTAACAACCCCTGACTCTACCAACAAATCACTTGTAAGTTTAATTTTGTCCTATTCCTTCTTACGCCCAACTATGGAGGGGTAGTAGAAGAAAATTTCTTAAACGGTCTTTGCATTAGGCCCAGAGTAGGAGAATATCCCTTTTCTTTACTGGAGGCACCCACATCTTTAACCAAATCTTCCCAAAGGACATCCTTGTCTTGCGAAGTAGGAGAGACTGCAAGGGCACTAGACTCAAGGCCAAGAGAGGTCTTTGAGATCTACTAAACAACCATATCCTAGGAACCATTAAGAATAGAACTCCTCTCTAAATCAAGAACCACACACTGATCCACTACAGGAATACCTTCTTCTATGGCCATACTGTCAAGAGCCTCAAAATGATTGAACTTAGAGTCCACTTGTCAGTCTAGATGCAAGCACTTCTGACCTCATCCCTTAGCACAACATTAAACTGGGATAAATCCACCCATATCAAGACCAGTAAAACTAGATGGGCCTTGCCCCAAGCTTAAAGTATTTAGGTGAGCTTTCCCTTTTGTAGCACTATCAAACTGAATATTCCTAGTTCCAATATGAGCAGGTTGGCCATTCCCCTTACCATCATTGGCCATCCTTAGGCTAGATGGCCCATTAGGTGTACCACTACCTCTAGAAGCATGAGGGCATTGGCACTATAAATCCATACACATGACAGATTTGAAAGTGAAAGGGAATAGATTCATAGTCTAGTTGTTGGATCCATGAAGAAGAGCCTAGACAAATTTCCATAGAATCTAGCAAGGAATTATTTAAATCAATATCAACATAGATACGGGCATAAGAAATGACATTTTTATCTAGTGATTGATGCACTATTTTAGTTGGTGTCCCAAGCATGGCAGTAATCTGACGCAGGATATCCTCATGCCAGAATTCCAAAGGGAGTCTCAGCAGGCAGACCCAAACAAGAACCCGAGATGGAAAATCCTCAGTAGAATTAAACCCTGCATGCCAAGGTTTAATAAAAAGACCAATAAAATCATAAAAGTAAGGACCTCCCTCAAAGATCTGATTTCAATTAGACATAGAGAGAAATTCACCATAAAGTAGCTATTATTAGCCAGCATAATATCAAAATCACCTTCCACCTACCATGAGCGGTGGAATCAGGCTTCCAAAGTCGATAGGGAAATTTGGATTCCAAGAAACTTGTAGATCAATGCACATGAAGCCAAATATTCCATATCTTCCTTTACTACCTCTGGAGGGATAACCAACACAGGCTGATCTTGACTACGCGGAAGGCAGCCATTAACTTTGTTTAGCTTAGAGCATTTGCTAACATAAAATGTCTCCTTGTCTTGAGAGCTCATCCCGAGAAAGGAACGATCACCACTGGAGGCTCCCGTAGGAATGATGCTCTTGGAACCCCCACTCATAGCCCTCTCCTAATCACCTATCATCTCTCTCAGGCGTAATGAGATTTAAAATGACTAGAGTGTCTAATAAAACCTTAAGTTAAAAATTATGTTATGACTTTAATTATTTGAAGGGTCTTCATTTTATTATAAGGACCTATGTTAAATAATTATGTTATACTTTATTCTAGGTCTTATATGGTCCCAAACTCACTTAATCCCTAGATTACTACAAGAGCCAATGATGTCCAACTACCCAAATCATAATTGATTACCTGCATTTACTTAGGTGAGATCAATCGAATGTGTGTTGATTCAAAGTTCCTATGGGACCTACTGGTCACAAGTATTAAATTTGATGTTATCACTCCTATTATTTGATGCTTACAATGCCATGATTGATGTCCATGAGATTTTTAAATTTTAGTCCCTATAGTTAATTGTGTGAGATTAAAATTAACATTCTCATGACTATCAATTAATATATGTGAGGCCATCATTGATGTCTGTGAGGCCTTCATTGACATCCATGAAGATGTCAAATTTTTTTTTCCCTATGGTTAATTATGTAAGCTTAAATTTAGTGTTATCATGACCATTAAATAATGTCCACAAGTCCATGATTGACATCTATGAGACCATAAAACTCAATCTTAGGAACCAATCTCATTTGGATGAATAGACATGTTTTTTTCATGTTGTAGGATCAATGGAATATTATTTGGAAAATAAACATGCTTAGGGTTTTGTACCTCAATGCGAAAATTGATCTTTCATCAACCTTTGACCTATTATAGACTAATTAAAATTATGTGGGAACAATTATAAATACCATAGACATTTCTTAAATTTTATCCTAAGATTGAGTGATGTTTTTAAATATTTGACAAACCCTTAGTCTAAAATATTATGCTTGGTCCTGATATATCCCATTATATTTTAGTATATTTTATTGGTTTGATATAACTAATGTAGGATATTATTGTTATAATACTTACCCTAGAGATTTAACCCTAAAGTTTTAGCATGTTTATTAATATGATAAAACCTTAAGTCAAAAAACCTTATGTTAAGTCCTATTATATTTATGGTCCAATTTTTTATAAATATAGCTTAAATAATTTAACCTAAAGTTTATTTTTTTATTAACATGAGATAAAACCATAGTCTAAAGTATTTAACCTAATTTATTTATATATCATACCCTAACTTAAACACTATGCATCTTTACAGGATCTATGGATCACATTCATGAAAATGAGATTGATCTGATAGAGTGAAGCTAAGTCAAAGTTTCAATAAAATCTATGAGATGGTGAGAAGGTGATAAGTGTCATGGTTATGACTAAATAAATAAAAGTAGTTAATATTTTTCCATACCATAGATCATAATCTATGGCCCACATTTAACTAGATGAAGTTAATCAAATGGATCAAGTTGAGGATAGACTTTTCCATAAATCTCAAGAGACCCATGGTAATGACACTTATCGTAACCACAAAAAACATAGTAAGGGTAGACAATGGCATTCAAACTTTGGGATCAATATCAACATGCCATGTTGATCCATGTAAGAATGATCTAATGAATTGAGATAAAGTGGGTTTTTCAAAAGGAAATAATGATTTTTTGAATATTAATGAGCAATTAGCCATGAAAATTCCTCATAAGTTATAAGATGATGCAACATTGGTTGAAAGAAACAAATTTGAAGATATTATGGGCACAAAAAATGCAAAGGTATAAATGTGAAGGTCCAAATCAAATCTAAGGCACAAACTCACTCAATTTAAAATAATTGTCTCCATTAAATATCAAAAAAGACCTATAGAAATGCCCTAGTATCATCAAAATCCCTAATTTGGCCCCAAATTGACCATAATCAAGCCTGAGTCCAATTTCCATCTAAGCAAGTGAAAATTGATCTAGAGGCAAACTATAGAGCACTAGTGAGAAATTTGAGTAAATTCATAGTCACAGTGGCTCAAAAATGACATAGAGAATATAAAAATATCTATTTGACCATAGATTCATAAGGGAGAGTCTTCAAAGATACCATATTTGATGTTGTAGCCTTAAACATAGGAGATAATAATTGGTCTAAGATTTTTTGGACCATTGAGGAGCTTCTAGCCATTACAAGAGAGGATGAAAAGATGGCATTAATTAGCTAGAGATATGATGACCTGATCACCATTCAAATGACAAGTCTTCACTATATGATAGCAAAGTGAGAGGTACTATATTACATCAATGTTATTGATCCTATTTTTAAAGATTGTAAAATTGGTCAAAACATGATAATATATAAGCATAATTTTAAAAAATATATTATATCTCCCTTATTGCCTTTGAGAATTAATATAAGCTACCCAAGACTTAGGTAGATTTACCCATAATCAGATAAAGGTCTAATAAAAATGACCTAAAAACCATCCTTACCCCATGGTTATATTTAGGAACCCAAGTAGTCTCTACCCTCAATGGAAGGATCCCAATCACCCAATTTAGGGCTAGCATTAGGATGATTAAGACATTATTGAATAGATTGTTTGGAAACCCCTCCACCACCTATGTCAACAAAATCTATCTCCCTTTTATGCATTTCATGGTGTTGAAATGAATTACTCCCCCTCTT
This sequence comes from Torreya grandis, assembly GCA_037957365.1. Taxonomy (NCBI): domain Eukaryota; kingdom Viridiplantae; phylum Streptophyta; class Pinopsida; order Cupressales; family Taxaceae; genus Torreya; species Torreya grandis. The sequence continues at coordinate 818,856 of JARHVA010002795.1, forward strand.
GGAGATATGATAAATATTTGCTTGAAACAATAATTCTTTACAATAAAGAAGAAAATTGGTATCCATTTTTATATCATGTCTTATATTTTGGATGCCTTGTTAACAAATACCAAAATCCCTAGCATAAAAGAATGGTCACTTGATGGGAGACAAATAGTATCATGTTATTATTCTAACTTACATATATTCAAGTACAAAGACAATATTCAGTTCATATGTGACTATGTATACCTAATCTTAGTTGAATCCATTATAGGGATCCCTATAATGAGGGTCATCTCTTTGATCAATAATTATGTTGAGCTCATTGGGGATAATTGGCTATATCTAGATTGTAGTATAATCCAAATAGAAGGAACTATGAGCCAACCCCTTAGGTTAGCAATCCATATACCCAAAAAGTTGGCATAACAAGAAGTATCATATCAATTATTCCATGGCATAGATAACATGTCTAAAATAAAATGGAAAGGATTTATTCATTCCTTTCCTTTAACTATTAGTAGGATTATGTTCCAAAATTAGGACCATGTAGAGACTATCTCTAGGCATAAGTCCTCTTTCAATCTACGATTGATGAAATGAGACAATGGGACCCTTACTAAAGGGTTAAAAAACATTTGAAGGCCAATCCAATCATAATTACTTATTAACATCACCCTGATGTCTATGATTTTATGTACATTCGAGCTTCTTCATTCATAGAAGCCTTGGCAAGATTAAAAAAGCATAACATTAGGCTCGAAGCTAGACTACTAAGAGAACAAAATCCAAGTGAGGATATATGGTATATGGGGCCTTTACAGTACCATTTATTACTAGGACCATCTTCTAAACCTCTTCCAACATAACCAAGGATAGAAGAAAAGAGACATGAGGAGAGGAGACTTGGTGAAGTGGCATCTTCTTCAACTCAGCCTAAACTAGAGTCACCTATTGAAGAGATTTATATAAATGCTTTAGGTTCTGAGGAGATAGTAGAAGATGACTTAAAAGCACTAGTTAGTGTTTATGAATAAGATGAATAAGAATTACAAATGGAAGAACCTCAATCCCAAAATGAGGAGGAAATAAAGGAAAAAAAGGGAATTGAAGTCGCTCTAAACTTGGTCATAGTAGCAATCCAATCTAAAAGGAAATTTGATATAGCTCTCGTTAAAGCAAGAGGAAAGAAGACAAAGTTAAATTTCAATCAACCTTGGATTGAAATTAACTTTTTTCAATGAAGACAATCCAGTTTATGGCTCTTCCATTCTAGAATACCTCATGTATGGTAAGTTACAAAAGGTTATAACTATGCACTACCATTGGGCTATGTGAATGATGAACTTAAGCCCTATATTGTGACATTGTAATAATAGGAAAAATAAATATGCATGTTTACCCTTGGAGAGTCAATTGTTACACAAATAGATTCTCTTATAATTTTAAGTGGAGCACAAGTTGAGATCCCTACTCCTCAAGTGACAAAATAATCATTGAGAATTTGGTTTAACCTAGATATGGCTAGTATGGAGATAATAATTGAGAGGAAAGTCATGGTTGAAGGTGAAAAATTAAAATTTCAAAATATTGAACAATTTTTTGGTCAATCTCAAGTGGTAGGGCAAAATCTAAGATAGGACAAGATGTTTGAAGAGAAGATCCTTGAAGTGGCCTATGATCAAAATGATCAATTATAATGCAAGAAAACAATAACTTGAAAGAATATATTGTCTTATAAATTCATGAAGATAAATTCAAGAAGTTTGAAGACACCATGACTGACCTATTTAGCTTGTTAAAGTTAGATAGGATCAGACAAAGAGAAATAGAGAAAAAAATATCTAAAGAAACAAGCTAAGTTGGCCAATGGTAATTTGCAAGTCTTCAAGTGAAAAACTTGATTAAGACCTTATGCATAAATATATTCCCAATTTTTATAAATATCAATAAGGCAAATTGTAATATGGCCATGGCCATATTTCTTGACAAGATTGAGGTCTTGTACAGCTAGTTAAAAATAATAAAATACCTTGCCAAAGACCTCTAATAGATGGAAGATGGATCATCTCATATCTTAGATAGCTTGATAAATGATCCCACAACCCTTAGCTCACTAGGTCTCATAAATGATGAAGATTTCAAACATAGAACCCTTCAATTCATGCAAAAAGTAAAAATTCAGGGGTAAAACCAGATAATAGATGGCAACAAGAAAGTCATGGGCATAAAACAAGATATAGAGAAGATTTAAATGAACCTTAAATACATATATTATCATGGAAAAGAGATTTTTTTAGAACTAGTGGTGGATCTTTAGTTTATTAGTCAGCAACATTATAGGTTGGCAATCATATAGGGTAGGCATCAACAATAGGGGACTTCATCATCACAAGGGCCGTAGAACAAAATTTAATTAGGAATATTCTCTTTGTAGTAACTTTGTAAAATTTTGAAATAGAATATTCTTTTATAAAGGCATGTGAAATCTATAAAAGTCCTATTATATTTAAGCTATATTTTATAAATATAGCTTAAATAATTTAGCCTAAAGTTTATTTTGTTTTTATTAACATGAGATAAAACCATAGTCTAAAGTATTTAACCTAATTTATTTATATATCATGACCTTAACTTAAACACTATGCATCTTTATAGGATCTATGGATCACATTCATGAAAATGAGATTGATATGATAGGGTGAAGCTAAGTCAAAGTTTCAATAAAACCTATGAGATGGTTAGAAGGTGATAAGTGTCATGGTTATGACTAAATAAATACAAGTAGTTAATATTTTTCCATACAATAGATCATAATCTATGGCCCACATTTAACTAGATGAAGTTAATCAAACGGATCAAGATGAGGATAGACTTTTCAATAAATCTCAAGAGACCCATGGTAATGACACTTATCATAACCACAAAAAACATAGTAAAGGTAGACAATGGCATTCAAACTTTGGGATCAATATCAACATGCCATGTAGATCCATGTAAGAATGATCTAATGAATTGATATAAAGTGGGTTTTTCAAAAGGAAATAATGAGTTTTTGAATATTAATGAGCAATAGCCATGAAAATTCCTCATAAGTTATAAGATGATGCAACATTGGTAAAAAGAAACAAATTTGAAGATATTATGGGCACAAAAAATGCAAAGGTATAAATATGAAGGTCCAAATCAAATCTAAGGCACAAACTCACTCAATTTAAAATAATTGTCTCCATTACATATCAAAAAAGACCTATAGAAATGCCCTAGTATCATCAAAATCCCTAATTTTGTCCCAAATTGACGATAATCAAGCTTGAGAGAGTCCAATTTCCATCTAAGCAAGTGAAAATTGATCTAGAGGTAAACTATAGACCACTAGTGAGAAATTTGAGTAAATTCATAGTCACAGTGGCTCAAAAGTAACATAGAGAATATAAAAATATCTATTTGACCATAGATTCAGAAGGGAGAGTATTCAAAGATACCATATTTGATGTTGTAGCCTTAAACATAGGAGATAATAACTGGTCTAAGATTTTTTGGACCATTGAGGAGCTTCTAGCCATTACAAGAGAGGATGAAAAGATGGCATTAATTAGCTGGAGATATGATGACCTGATCACCATTCAAATGACAAGTCTTCACTATATGATAGCAAAGTGAGAGGTACTATATTACATCAATGTTATTGATCCTATTTTTAAGGATTGTAAAATTGGTCAAAACATGATAATATATAAGCATAATTTAAAAAAATATATTATATCTCCCTTATTGCCTTTGAGAATTAATATAAGCTACCCAAGACTTAGGTAGATTTACCCATAATCAGATAAAGGTCTAATAAAAATGACCTAAAAACCATTCTTACCCCATGGTTATATTTAGGAACCCAAGTAGTCTCTACCCTCAATGGAAGGATCCCAATCACCCAATTTAGGGCTAGCATTAGGATGATTAAGACATTATTGAATAGATTGTTTGGAAACCCCTCCACCACCTATGTCAACAAAATCTGTCTCCCTTTTATGCATTTCATGGTGTTGAAATGAATTACTCCCCCTCTTGGAGATATGATAAATATTTGCTTGAAACAATAATTCTTTACAATAAAGATGAAAACTGGTATCCATTTTTATATGATGTCTTATATATTGGATGCCTTGTTAGCCACTACCAAAATCCCTAGCATAAAATAATGGTCACTTGATGGGAGACAAATAGTATCATGTTATTAGTCTAACTTACATATATTCAAGTACAAAGACAATATTCAGTTCATATGTGACTGTGTATACCTAATCTTAGTTGAATCCGTTATAGGGATCCCTATAATGAGGGTCATCTCTTTGATCAATAATTATGTTGAGCTCATTGGGGATAATTGGCTATATCTAGATTGTAGTATAATCCAAATAGAAGGAACTATGAGCCAACCCCTTAGGTTAGCAATCCATATACCCAAAAAGTTGGCATAACAAGAAGTATCATATCAATTATTCCATGGCATAGATAACATGTGTAAAAGAAAATGGAAAGGATTTATTCATTCCTTTCCTTTAACTATTAGTAGGATTATGTTCCAAAATTAGGACCATGTAGAGACTATCTCCAGGCATAAGTCCTCTTTCAATCTATAGATTGATGAAATGAGACAATGGGACCTCTACTAAAGGGTTAAAAAACATTTGAAGTCCAATCCAATCATAATTAATTATTAACATCACCCTGGTGTCTATGATTTTATGTACATTCGAGCTTCTTCATTCATAGAGGTCTTGGCAAGATTAAAAAAACATAACATCAGGCTCGAAGCTAGACTACTAAGAGAACAAAATCCAAGTGAGGATATATGGTATATGGGGCCTTTACAGTACCATTTATTACTAGGACCATCTTCTAAACCTCTTCCAACATAACCAAGGATAGAAGAAAAGAGACATGAGGAGAGGAGACTTGGTGAAGTGGCATCTTCTTCAACTCAGCCTAAACTAGAGTCACCTATTGAAGAGATTTATATAATTGCTTTAGGTCTTGAGGAGATAGTAGAAGATGACTTAAAGGCACTAGTTAGTGTTTATGAATAAGATGAATAAGAATTACAAACGGAAGAACATCAATCCCAAAATGAGGAGGAAATAAAGGAAAAAAATGGAATTGAATTTGCTCTAAACATGGTCATAGTAGCAATCCAATCTAAAAGGAAATTTGATATAGCTCTAGTTAAAGCAAGAGGAAAGAAGACAAAGTTAAATTTCACTCAACCTTGGATTGAAATTAACTTTTTTCAATGAAGAAAATCCAGTTTATGGCCCTTCCATTCTAGAATACCTCATGTATGGTAAGTTAGAAAAGGTTATAACTATGCACTACCATTGGGCTACGTGAATGATGAACTTAATCCCTAGATTGTGACATTGTAATAATAGGAAAAATAAAGATGCATGGCTACCCTTGGAGAGTCAATTGTTACACAAATAGATTCTCTTATAATTTTACGTGGAGCACAAGTTGAGATCCCTACTCCTCAAGTGACAAAATAATCATTGAGAGTTTGGTTTAACCTATATATGGCTAGTATGGAGATAATAATTGAGAGGAAAGTCATGGTTGAAGGTGAAAAATTAAAATTTCAAAATATTGAACAATTTTTTGGTCAATCTCAAGTGGTAGGGTAAAATCTAAGATAGGACAAGATGTTTGAAGAGAAGATCCTTAAAGTGGCCTATGATCAAAATGATCAATTATAAATAATTATCAAGGGCATATTGCAATAAAACAATAACTTGAAAGAATATATTGTCTTATAAATTCATGAAGATAAATTCAAGAAGTTTGAAGACACCATGACTGACCTATTTAGCTTGTTAAAGGTAGATAGGATCAGACAAAGAGAAATAGAGAAAAAAATATCTAAAGAAACAAGCTAAGTTGGCCAATGGTAATTTTCAAGTTTTCAATTGAAAGAATTGATTAAGACCTTATCCATAAATATAGTCCCAAATTTTATAAATATCAATAAGGCAAATTGTAATATGGCCATGGCCATATTTCTTGACAAGATTGAGGTCTTCTACAGCTAGTTAAAAATAATAAAATACCTTGCCAAAGACCTTTAATAGATGGAAGATGGATCATCTCATATCTTAGATAGCTTGATAAATGATCCCACAACCCTTAGCTCGCTAGGTCTCATAAATGATGAAGATTTCAAACATAGGACCTTTTAATTCATGCAAAAAGTAAAAATTCAGGGGTAAAACTAGATAATAGATGGCAACAAGAAAGTCATGGGCATAAAACAAGATATAGAGAAGATTTAAATGAACCTTAAATACATATATTCTAATGGAAAAGAGATTTTATTAGAAACAGTGGTGGATCTTTAGTTTATCAATGAGCAACATTATAGGTTGATAATCATATAGGGTAGACATCAACAATAGGGGACTTCATCATCACAAGGGCCCTAGAACAAAATTTAATTAGGAATATTCTCTTTGTAGTAACTTTGTAAAATTTTGAAATAGAATATTCCTTTATAAAGTCATGTGAAATCTATAAATGTGCAATGCCTATAGGTCAGTTCATTTGGAAAAGCCTAGTGTATTCTAGAAACTTTATAGAAAGGATATATATCCTTACACTTGTACACTTATAATTTGATATAACTGACCGATATACTACCTTAGCATTATATAAAAGAGAGTATTACCATTTGTAGGAGAAGGGAGTTTTTGAGCTACAAAAATAGTGTAAACATGCAACAACTAATGTAGGTAGAGAATTATAAAAGGATTATCTCATTTTATTTGTGTGAATTGTTATAGGGATTCTCTCTCAATTATCTATTATAAATTTAAGATTTGAATTATTCTTGTGTATTATTGGTGTGTGACTTTGAATGTAGAATTGATAAATTGTGTTAACTCTAGGTTAATTGAAAGCTCCTTAGTTTAATTTATTTTATTTGCATCTACAGATGTGCATCCACTATCTGCTTAAAGGAGTAAATATTTAAAGTAAGCTTAGTTCTTATTTAGATTGTTTCTTATCTTCCTTATAAGTTTTCATAATAAATGTTGTGATTAAATATTAAGATATTCTACTTCATATATTTGTCTTAAGTTCATACCTAGGAAACATTTAAATTTTGTCATGATGTCTAAGATAAATATTGGTCACATCTTTCTTCTCTACCTTACCCTACCTTTTTAATTCTTATTTAACCATTCACTTTAGATAAAAGATTCATTATTTATGTCCATATTATCTTAGATTTCGACTTATAATTATGTATAGTTCACCTTAATCAAAATATATCATCTTAGTATTCACAAATATTTACAGACCACGGTGGCTCCCAACTACCAACTAATATAAATATTGTGAAATAGTCATTTATTCTACCTCTCCTCCACCATAAATAATAGGATATTACAAAATACAAATCATGTTTTGATTTATTTGAATTCTAAAATGAGAAGTGTTTCATAAACACTTTGGTCACATGTGGTACACATTTAGGCATGAAAACCAACCTTGTGCTAGTTTGGAAGAAGAATGGAGAAATCATTAATTTTCAAATTTTAAATAGGTCCTTATAGAAAGATAATTATCTCTTTCCATCTTTGGACAAATTCATAAAATTGGCAAGTGGATCTAGAATGATGTCATTCTTGGGTGGAATTTTAGGTTACAACCAAGTCCTAGTAAACAAAATCGATAAAATGAAGACTACTTTCACAACCAAGTGGGGAACATTTGCCTAAAAAAAAATGCCATTTAGACTGATCAACATAGAAACAAATTTATAGTGAGTAATGGACCATGAATTCCATGGATTTATAGGTAAATGTATTAATATTTACATGGATGATCTAATATTTTTCTCTAAAAATAGGAGAGATAACATCATGCATTTCAAACAAGTGTTGGAGTGGTGTAGAAGGTATGGCATTTCTTTGAACACCAAGAAAAACATCTTCTGTGTGATTGAAGGTAAACTTTTAGGACATGTAATCACTTAATAAGGTATGACTATTGACCCTAATAGGATCAATGTAATTTCATATTTAGAAGTTCCTAATAGTAAAAATGAATTGAAATCTTTCTTTTTTTAAATCAACTTTGTAAAAAATTTATTTATATTTTTGTAGAGACAGTGAGACTACTTAATACCATGTTAAATAAAGATGAAAAAATAGAATGGAACACTAAAGAAAATAAGACCTTGTAGGACATAAAGGATGCTATTGTTCAAGATCTTATTCTATTAAGTTTTGATTTAAATAAAGATTTCTATATTAACATAGAAAGAATATGACAAAGAGTACCACATAGCCCTTATGAGCACCAATTCAAAGAATGCAGAGCTAAACTATCCCATTCTGGATAAGTAAGCTTACACACTAGTGAAGGATATAAATAAATTCTAACAATACATCTTTCAAAACAAGATATATGCCATAGTGTCTAATCCAACTATCAAATTAATGTTATGATATATGAACTTGGGGAAAGAAGAGGAAAGTGGATGACCAAGATTAAAGAATATGACCTAGAGATAGAGTCTACTATGTTATTTAGAGGTCAAGGTCTAATATAACTCATTACAAACATTGATCCCCATATTTATGTTTTGCAGGTCAAAGTAAATCAAGTATTTGAAGGAGATTGGTACAAGGACATTATTCATTATTTGTTGCATGGATTATGTCCCCCACACCTCAATAGACAAAAGGAAAGAGCCCTTAGGCTAAGAACATCTCACTTTATGATCAAAAGAGGAGTCCTTTATAGAAAAAACTATGAAGTAATTTATTTGAGGTGTGTTTCCAAATATGAAGCCAATAAGATCATGGATAGTTTTCATGACAAGATGGGAAGTGGCCATCATTTAAGATGCACTACTGCACATATAATATTGATAGCTATTTATTATTGTCAAACTATATTCAATGATGCACATGCCCATTTGTGAAAATGCCAGTCATGTCAAGTATTCAATCAAAGAGAAGTAAAGGTAGCCATGCATTTGTAAGCTATAATTGAGGTAAACCCATTTTCATAATGGGGATTCAACTTCATGGGATTATCAACCCCAACTCTTTAGTGGGACATAAATTTGTACTTACTACCATATATTATTACACTAGGTGGATAGAAGTAATGATCATAAAGAATATAATATAATGATTGATGTCATCAAGTTCCTTAAATAAAATGTCATTACTTAGTTTGGGACACCCTTGTATCTAGTATGTAATAACGATCCAGCCTTTACATCAACCAAATTCAATGAATGGGCATATGAAAAATAGATAATCATTAAGTCTGAATCAAACTACTACCCTCAAGGTAATGGAGTGGTTGAATCCACTAATAAGAACTTGATGAATGATATCAATAATTATACATAAAATAAACCAAGAGAATGGTAGTCCTTAAAAAAATATGTTTTGTGGCCATATAGAACCAAATACAAGTAAGTGCTCAAGGCATCCCCATTCCTATTAGTTTATGGGAAAAAACCTATATTTACAATCACATTAAATATGCCTAGTTATGAATTCATGGCCAAGTACATAGAAGATGATGAAAGAGTGCAATATAGGATACTAAACATAATCTAGATGGAGGATGCTAAATATGAAGCATTAAAAAACATCAACAAGCATGAGTATGTTGTGAAGAGATGTTTTGAAAAGTGAGGATAAGTTAAAGCATTCCAAATATTATACTTAGTAATAATATGGGACAAGTCCCATAAGAAAAAAAGGATAGCATGACCAGTTCACTCCCTTCTGAATTGGACCTTATCAAGTAGTAAAGATACTAGGTGAAAATGCCTTTAGACTCAAAGACCTATAAGGAGATAACTTAGCCTTGCTAGTTAATGAACAATACTTGAAACATTACTTATTTGTTACCTTATCTAAAATTTTAGAAGGATAGTAAGATTTTTTATAATTAGAGTAGGTAGGTGTAGATTAGTTTTCTTTTTTTTTCTATCCTTTCTTGCTTTCTATTTTGCTTTCCTACTTTGATTTTTATCGTGTGTTTTTTTTTGTTGTGGTTTAGCTTATTAATAAGTCCTATGGATAATAATTCATTGTCTTAGTTTGTGTTAATGTGATTTAATGTACCTAGATGGGTATAATAGCATAGGGAATAATCCCACATGCTCTAGCATATGGAGAGAGATAGGTAAGAAATAGTATAAGTATAGGGGTATATGGTCTTATAGAGTATCCAAGAAGAATTATAATAGAACCTTGATCAAAAGGAGGTATCCCCCTTGAAGTGGACCATGATTTAGATTAATATAATTAGTATTTTCTATTATTTCCATATTGCTGCATATGAGGTCTTAACATTGGTATCAGAGCACTTTCCAAGGATTTTTTTCCATTGTGGTAAAAAGTGAAGTTAGAGAGAGTTTTAATGAAGTTTAGTATTTTTGTTTTTATTAATTTAGTAATTTTATTTTTTATTATTTTTTATTTTGATGTCTCTAATAGATATGTTTGCAGTCATATGTTATCATGCAGTCTCTCTTGTGCTCAAAATAGCCATACTAGTGCATTATTTTTCATCATGGTTTTATGGTTAAGCCATACTCCATTAATGATTTGCTCTACATTCAGGGATTATATATCAATTTGTAATTTTGGTTCTTGTTATATTGAACAATACTTGCTATGGTTTACAATCTATTACAAGAAAATTAGATCCAATACATGAAGAGTCGAATCTTGAAGTCTCTTTTCAATAATTTCTATTACATTCACTTTAATATGTAGTTATCAACTAATTTCATCCACCTTGATTGAGATATAAATATCCTCCATCATCTTGATCTATGCCTCATTTTTTCCTGTTACAACTTCAATGAATCCACTTTGTCTCTACATTGGCTTGGTGTTGACTCATCATGATCTATAGTATTATCATGCCTCTAATGTACATGGGTTTGAATTTTTACATTAATTCAACAATTATGTATGTGATTGAGATTCAAATTTAACACATTTCCATTTGAATCTTTGAGTTAGACTTCTCCTAAAGGATCTATATTGGTTTAGGAATTTTGCTCCTATAAATATCAATTCTCCTCCACAACATTTCCCTTCTCTGAATCTATATTGGTAGATCAATTTTTAAATAGACTAGCTTTAGAAATATACTCAACTTGCTTAGTATCCATAGCATAGTATTTATGATGATATACCTTGGCTCATGCATCTTCTCCAATCCACCACATTAATCTTTATTTCATTGCTTCAGCATCGACCAAACTACCCATAATTTTGGCATGCATAACTATGGTTTTCTCAACTAGATTCCTAGTTTATGTGGTGTTTTAGCTTTTAGGTTTAGTTTTTGGTCCATCAATTTATATTTTGTTTCATTTATTATTTTTATTGGTATTACTTTATTAAGTTTCATCTTCATCCACCGTCATGATATTTTAGGATTATAACACATCATTCCATATGTTAAAATAGTAGATAGATAAATTATGTTGTCATTGTGTCTCCTAGACCATATCTTGTGTCAAACCTCGAAATTTGAGTCCACCTATAATGATTCAATTATAAAATGTATAATTAATTCTTGTTTTAATTAAAGTCAATTTTTTTTTTTGTTATTAAATATTGTCTTAGTTTTTAACTAATATAGTGGTGTTTTATAGTAATGTTATTTAGTTTTTCTTTTTATGTTTTTCAATTTAGTTTTTAGTCATGTGTCAGGTTATTAGTGTCACTAAACACTATTGGTTATATGTTTTTATGTGTCTATGAGTTTTAGTGATTAATTTTTAGTCATGTGTGTCAGTGTCAAAAAAAAAATGATCATGTTGTAATGGATGCATTTTCAGTTGAAGCCAATGTCCCTATATATTTAACCTCTAGTTCTCATGGGGCTTATCATTTTATCTGAAGGCCATATCATTGGTGCCTTAACTAATCTTAAAAAAATTGACACAATATGGGAATATTAGACAACATTTGACCAACTAGCTACTCACATTATAGGATTGTCTAAGGATCTTCTCACATAGTGTTACATCAATGGACTCTATGAGGAACTGTTGTAGGCTAGAATTTCACCCTTGTGAGAGTGTTTTTAAGGCTATCTCACTCACAATATTGGAGCAACCTTATGATGTGGGTATCATGTAGTGAGGTTAAACCTCTAAGCTTTTTAATGAGGCTAGCTTTTCAGATGCTTCACTTTAGCTTGTTTCCAACACTAAAATCTACTGTGACTAATGAAAAGGGAGAGAAAGATAACATGAAAGGGAAACCTAAGTTAATAATGGTGATAAATAAAATATGGAATGATCCACTTTTATCCTGGAAACCTTAACAACTACTAATGAACCTAACCAAGACATAGACTAATCTAATCATATCTCAATGCCAAAAGCATAAGTATTTTGTTTGGAGGTCAAAGGGAAACCCTAAAATTTAAAGGACATAAAGAACTAGGTCTATGTGAGACACTATAAACTTGTGACACTTTAAGAAAGGAACCAATGTCTAATACTTCACACAACCTATAAGGAACTAGAAGAATTAAAGTAAGATACGTAGAGAATATATAGATGATGAAAAAGGACATAAATATACAAGTTAAAGTCTAATAATGTGTGCTTAAATTCAAAATATAATCAAAAAGGTTTATATTATTACTTTAAGAGAGTGTTTAAAAGGTGATTTTGATAGAGTAACTTTATCACCAGTTGAGGGATCCATTTTTAAGGCTCGATAACCTATATATAGAAAAAAGGATGAGAGAGAAGGACTTGCATTAGAAAATAGAGAGGGGTCTCATAAATAGCTACAACCACCACTATTGTTCTTGAGATCATTTTCATTCAAAGCATGTAACTTCCTTGATCATGAGATGAACTAACTAAGATCACCATAAATATCCTCTTATTTGTAGGACAAGGTCCCCATACTTATGCATTTGGTAGCATCATGATCAAACCTATTTTGGGTGGATATTTGTCAAGGGTATGGCTTAGTGTGCTCTTCATTCAATATAGACGTCAAATCTCACTTTAAAACTAGACCTAAGCTCATTATGGAGGAAAACCAATCCAAAATATTAGTTTTCCTAGATTTTGGATGTCAAGGACTCAGCCAGAAGCATGGTTTTTCTTCTTCATTTAAGTTACTGACCCACTTTGTGGTATTTAGTGTGAATATCACACTTGTGTCTTTGAAGAGCTTTAATGATAGAGTTTGACCTTTATCTACATACTAGTTCCAATTTTGATATTTTTAATGCTAATGGCTACTTACAGGGGTTAAATTTGATGTATGTGGGCCTATCATGGGATATTTGAATCCCAACAACTATTATTTTAGACTATTTATTTTGTCCATTATCTTTGGCATCATTTTAGGCTCTTTTTCTTGAACTCTCTTACCAAAAGAATGTTTTTATACTATTCCTTGTGGCCTTTTATTTCCTCTTTTTTCATGGACTTATCCTCTCCTAAAGAAATTCCTTTAGCATTTTGTTTTGGCCCATCTTCCTATAAGAGAAAATCTATGGGATCTTTGATTGGGGCACCTTTATGGTGGAGAGATCCTTTAGGAATTTTTTAAGTGCCTTTTGAAACTTTGAAAAATCCCTTCGGATTTCTTGAAAAGCCTTTTCCTGAAGGGAAAGAAACCTTTATAACTTTAAAAAGACCATTTTCTTAGAATTTTTGATTTGGCACTTCTTCCTGAAGGAATTCCTTCAAATTTTTGATGGGATCACTTTATTTAAAGGAAATTGCTTGATTTGTCTCTACCTTTGAGTAATTATCTCAAATTTTTTGTTTCGAATAAAAGTATGAAAGAATTTTTCCTTAGGTAAAATTATCCCAAACAATTTTCTTGAAGGAATTACATTCTTAGAATGGCCCCTCACCTCTTTGAAAAGGTCCTTCAGAAACTCTACTTAGGTCCACTTCCCAAAATAAAAGTACCATTTGGAAAACTTGAAGTGGAACATTTTCCCAAAAAAATACACCTAAGGGAAATTATTAAGTACCCTTCAAATTTTTTGAAAATTTACCTTTCAAAGAAATGTTTGGGACACTTTCTTGGAAAAGAATCCCTTAGGATTATTGCTTTGAACAATTCTTTTGGATAGATTGTGTGGACAATTTTTTCAAAAGGAAACTTGACCCTTTACCCTTTTTGAAAGATTTCCTTTAGGAAAATTGTTTTGGAATAATTTACTCAAAATAATTCCTGACACTTGAACAAAAAAAATCAAGATAAAACTCTTGAAGAGAGAAGACTTAGATGAAAAAGAGAAATATTCCTTTGGGAAAATTGTGTGGACAATTTTATTAAAAGGAAATTAAAACCAAGATTAAAATAGGCCCAAAATAAATCACCTTTCACTTATTTTTTGAAAGAATGAACAAGTAAAGACTTAGCTAGATAAGAGATTTTGCACTTAGCTTTTGGTTTGTAGGCTTATCCTTGAACACTATTTTTGTATCCTTAAAAAATTGTTTGGATCCTATTCTAATATTTTAATACACTGCTTTATTAAACCATGCAAAAGCTTTAGTATGTGGTCCAAAATAGCCAACAAAAACTTCAAGAAGAGGTTAGAATGTGGAAACCTCACAAAATAAATGAAGTTATAGGCCTAGCCAAGCTCACTAAATACCAAATTAATTGGAAATGTCTTCAAATAACACTCCCTCAAACTAAAAAAGCATTAGAACATGACCCTGTAACACCTGGGCTAGACATAGAGTTTGAGTAAGTACCAAAAGTGCCTAATCAATCTTCCAATAGGTCCATTAAGGTAACCACCATGCTAGAGTAGACCCTAATTGAGCCCAAGATGATAATCATAGATCCCAAGTAAGGAACCAAAGCTTCACCTCCATTCAAGAATAATGTTAAGGATTATGACATATACCCTCAATTGGTTTACATAAATAACTATTTTTTGTACCTCTATTCTATATTTGAGGTGATCATCATCAAGATTCAAATTTTATTTCTTGACTCTCACTACCATATTCTAGTTGTGGTTAGTCCACTCATTCATCTTTATGCACATATACCTCTTATTTTAGTGACTATGTTTGCCTTATTATTATACATGCTCCTATCATAACAGAGACAAAATAAGTGGAAGCAAAAATGCATGCATGGTAGATCTTTCATCTAGTCTTCAACTTATTTTTGGTCTAGATTTCATTACGTCCTCCTATTTTGTATCATGTTTTGAGGGTGAAACATATTTAAGGGGGATGGAATGTAATATACCTAGAGGGGTATAATAGGATAGGGAATAATCCCACATGCTTTAGAGCCTTGTAATAGTATAAGAATAGGGGTATATGGTGTTATAGAGTATCCAAGAAGAATTGTAACAGAGCCTTGCTTAAAATGAGGTAACCCCCTCAAAGTGGCTTATGATTCAGATTAATATAATTAGTATTTTTTAGTATTTCCATATTTTTGCATACGGGGTCTTAACATTTGATCCTTAATGGGAAGAAGGTATTACTGATCTTTGATATTGGTAGTCCAAAGCTTAGAATCCTATAACATTTTTCAAATTTATAGATTTGGGAGGGGTTAATTATAAATTGGTTTTCTCATGAAGATCCTATGTTATTTTAGGGCTATAATATAGTTTAGATGACTAAAATTTTTATTGAACAAGAGTTTTAATCTATGTGAACCATCATACTATCACTTAAATTCACTAAATGAATTTTATAAGTAGATATTACTATATGAGAGGGAATAAAATTTAGACTATGTCTTTATGCAATCCTTAAACCTGGCTAATTTTGGTTCCCAACCATTCTAGTTAGTGAATAGAGGTATTAAAAAAACCAATAAAATATGATACACCAATGAAGTGAAATCATAAACTACTTCATATTCCATGATGGTGATTTAGGAAATCTATATCAGAGATATAGATGCCTAGCTAGAAGTAGATCAAGTTCTAGATTAGAGCCAATGGTATCTCTATCAGGGTTATGCATGCTTGGTTGGTAGTAGAGCAATACCCAAACCATCCATAATTAAGTAAAGCATTATTATATAAAATATAAAGAATTATTCTTGAAACTTGAAACTTATCATTTTTGGATCTAATGGAAATGGTCAATGGACTTCAAAACACACATATTATATGATTGTATAGAAGATTTAGACTCTAATTCCAACTTGTGAGTTGTCATTGGTTCTAAAAATCAATTTTGATACTAATTAAAAGTCTTAATGAGGTGATTAAATATTTGAATAAAATATATAGATTCTAATATTTTGCAATGTTTCCCCATAGAGGTCACCATTTATTTATGCTCAACTACCCCCTATTCCTAGAATGGGGACCCTCCTATTTTAAATTTTCAAAAGTGCATAAGATGTTGATCTTGCTAAGTCATTTTGACTAGATATAAAATTAATTTAATATTTCCTAAAAAAAATTGGTTAATATATCCATTCTTGCAATAAAGATTAGAATTTTTTATTTATTGCAAAATTCTCTTCAAAATTTACTTAAAAATGGATTATTAACATTTAATGATTTGAAATGTGCTGACATGCCTTCAATAAGAATGTTTTACCTAGTTTCCAAATTAGCATGAACACAATAAGCTTTGCCTAATCTCATGGGACTAACCTCATACTATGTTTTAATAACTTAATTACAAGGTTTGATTTAAACTTGTTTTAATTTGCTTGTGATAGGCATTTCATGTTTTTAGAAGTCTAAATTAACTTCTCACTTGGCCTTATAAGATGTCAATGTTAGAGTTAAAGTTTTTTATGCCTCACTAGATGTCAAATTAAACACTATAACCTAAAGAGGACAGGTGTCCACCTTGACATCCTTCATGAAGCCTTAATGATTCCTTGCACCCCACACTTCACACTTGGAACAAATTTGTAAAGCCCATGAACCACATGGAATCATCCTAAGAGATCACAAAAAACCTAGACATTGGAGTTCAAATCCATAGGCTACATGTCAATATCCTAGTTTCCATAAGAAATCCCATTTGATGTAAGCCAAAACATGTCCCATTATGATCCAGAAACCTATGGGATGCCACCGCATGTCTCAAACACAACCATCTCAATTTGATCAACCTTTTAAAGTGACATTTATTCCCTATGATTTCATCTATGATTAACACATATCCATACCATGTGACATCCATCCAAGGATTGTGATATCTGTAAGGAGAACATGTGGTTACATTTGAGCCATCTAAATAAGGATTAATGGTGTACAATTATCCAAGGCCCTTTTTAAGAGTGACAAGTGGTCAAAGAACACATGAAAGCTTGTGAAAATGATGTGTCTCCCCCTTGAACCCATATTATGATGACATTTATCATTCCCATACTACCTATATATAAAGATCCACTAGAATACCCCCAAAGGCTCATCGAAGTGACATGTGTCCACACTAGACCCATGAGATGATGGCACATGTCATTATCATAGAACTACAGTTTGAGATCAACAAAACCACCTTGAGAATGATTATAGATCCACCCAAGCCACATGATTAATATGATGTCACCAACAATTTCTAGATCCCTTTGAAAGCACCACCTATCAAAATCAAAGTCATGATTGCCTGTAAGAAAGCCACTTCGTAAGGAAGAAACTTTGATTACCTATGAAAGTAAGATATGGAACTGCCATAACCAACCAAAACTAGAGTTCCCCACCCAAGATCTCACCTTGAATCAAAATCTACCATGTGGTAGAGAACATATTAGGCATCACATTAAGCTGCATCTTGATAGTTGTGACCAATCAAGGGGTGCCACATGTCTAGATTTCAGATGAGTAAGCAACTTAGTCATCTTCAAGCCCCATGAATGCCTAGATAGATTTGATGTTGCATTTCATGTGTAAAAAGGTGGAAAGATTTATCTTTAAAGATAAAATTGATGGTGAATCAAAAGTAAATTATCTCTAAATTTTAATTCTAAGGTAATTGAATGCCAAAAGAAATAGTTCCAAAATATGTAAAGTTGATGAGTTATCCATTAATGCAACATGAACTAGGATTTACATCTATATTTCATTAAATAAATGAAATATTCAAAAGGATACTTGACCCAATTATTATTACCTACATTTTCATTCAAATACCTAAGCATTTGATCCCTTTCTACTATCTACATTCTCAATTTAAACAAGCTTGAGATCTTCACATATTACACCTAGACCACCATTGTTGGAGCTCTAACGTTATATAGAGACATAAGGGGACATTAATTTCTACCATGGGACAATTAAGACCCTCCAATCTTGGTAAAGGTATAGCATATGAAAATGATGACTTATTTAGTATGGTAATTCAATCATTTATAAAGACACATAGTTCATCCTTGAGGCCATAAACTCAAGGGACATGCATTATAGTAGTGTCTATTACAATATTTAGGGAGCTAGGGATATTGATGATTTTGAGACCATACCACATATCATTCAATTGGATTCATACATCTCAATAATCCAAGCTATCAATCTCCACAAAATTGTAGTAAAACTAGAGGTCATTCCATATGGTGACCTAGTATACAACATCTTTAGGATGTCAAAATGTGAGGATGTATTGATCAAATCCATAAATGAAGGGATTCCCATTACCTTAATTATAGGTACAAGTTTTTAAAAATATTATGACCTACCCCTACCATAGCTGGGCTATAACTAGAGCATCATTGATAATTGGTATGAGTCACATAAACCATAAATAGTCTTAGCTTCATGGGTAATAAACCCAACTACAGTGGTCTTCATGGATGACCAAGGGAACATACCCATTTTATAGTTAAAAATTAAGGGTTGGCTTCACCCTAATAACTAGAATATTTATAAATGCACAAATTAGATATGTGGATATAAATACTATCCCACTATTGTAAATAATGCTTGAGGATTAGAAGATCCCCTTGGAGACATTATTAGTAGAAACCTATTCTCTTCCATGCATGATAATTGTCAAAATGGGGATCCATTCTACATGATGAACTATCTATTGGATGATATATGTGCAACTGTATAATTAGGACTAAATACATAAAATCCTACATGAGATGAAGTTGTGTACCAAACATATTCTAGAATGCACATTCACTATTTTAGGAACCACATAAAGATAATCACATAAAATTTTTACCCCCTATTTACAAGTCAATCACCGAGTAAGAGATGTCAAGGGTCCTTCTAGAAGACAAGATGACATTAAGAGACATGGGTAGATATTGGATCTACTCTAATTATACAATCATTTGAGTGGAAGGGGTGATGGTAGATCCCCTCAGACTACCAAGATATGTGCCAATGAAGTTGGTAGAGGATGAGATGGCCTATCAACTACTCCATGGAGTTGATGGCATCTTCAAGAGGAAGAAAAATATAATCCCCCACAAGGTTCCTTTTAAGTTAGGGAGAACAAATATAATGAAATGACAAGATGTTATAGTAACTACAAGGCATACGGATTTGTACCTATTACCCAAATATGACTTTATAATATGTGATCTAAACCAAGTCATTTTTAAGCATCTCCTCAAGTTCAAAAAGGATGTGGTTGTAAAATATAAGCACCAATACAGAGTGTATGAATGGATTTACCTAGATGCAATGAATGATGAGGTAGTCCTAAGAAATGTTTCAAAGAATAATATAGCACTTGAAATGAGGCTTGACCGAGAAAGGAATAATGAAGACATAGTAAAGCTTTATCTCCTACAAACTCATGATATCATGTTCAATTCATACTATGAGGAGAAAGAAGAGGAGGAGGAAGAATAAGATAACATTCCTCTTATCATAAATAGGACCTACAAGCCTCCATTTAGGATACTTTAAGTGGACAAGATATACCTTTGAGATTTTGAACAAGGATAGTCAAGTAGCTAACCTAGCCATTCATAAGGGCCTAAAACAATATCTGTATATACTGAAGAAGATACCATATAAAACTTGGGCCAATTAGATCCCAATGTCATTAATATTGAGTAAGGGTAGCCAAGAATTAAGTTCTTAATTGAAAAACTACATGCACTAGTTGGAAGGATTGTTAAAAAAATATATACAAGGAAAAGGTCCCCTAAGACTAAAATGAAAGGAACAGTGTCCCCTTGCCTAGCTTCCTAATCTTGCTTTGTAAGTAATACACCATTAACTTTTTTCCTAATCATTGGTACATTTACAATTACTCCTATTTCTATTATTACTCACACTCCCATGATCACATCCCCCACCATTGCTTCCTTTGGGCGCATTATTCCCTAATTCATCTCCCATGCCACTACTAATATTATACCTCTACTAAGCTCCCAAATCACTAGTGCTAGCCAAGCTATGGGGTCTAATACTTCTCAAGAAGCCACTACTAGTTCATCACTCAGCCTTGGCTCCCTTCCATCCATATAGACATTGAAACCTATTCTAAATCCATTCATATGGTAGAGGCCACTCAACCTAATTTTAGCTATCAAAATGATTGTACATTTAACACTACCCTCATTTGTACTCAACATGGTCCCTATGAAATCCTTATTTGACTCACTTAATCAATTAGACCCAACCAATTTGTTCATCCCAATAATAACTTTGGCCTAGTCTTCTACCCAAGCACTTCAATTGAATCAAACTCTCATAAATCCATCATCTATAGCTACCATAAACTAGGTAAGGGACATGATCCAAACAATAATGCAAGGGATACCTCAAGAAAGCCAAGATGCAACCCAAATTGACATGAGTTTTGATGCTGACACTTGCACTATGAAAAGAGTTGTGAGAGATAAGTGGATCATCCAAAGTCAAGCTTGACTATGATATACAAGAGTGAAGATCCACTCTTCAATTTGACTATGAATAAGAAGGTTGTCCTCAAAGAGGTGTAATATTATAAAGAGGACTTAATATCCTTAGTTCAATTAAAGGCACAATATAATATTGCCTTGATGAAGGGGATGCAAGAGGAGGTAAAAAGGTTAAAAGAGTAGGCATTATTGATTATGCATGAAGGCACTTTAATTTCAATAATAAATGTTCTCCTTAATATCTTCAACTTGTATAAAGTAATGAAAAATAGGTAAGAATATGGGATCAATCAAGCTGAATTGGTTCTTAAACTTTACCAAGGGCTTTCACTCTATGACACCAAGTTGGCAAACATGGCTAGAGTGGCAAGAAGTAATAAGTTTCTTGAATTCAAAGTCTTACCTATTGAATACATTGTTACTATACAGACCATCCCCGTGAATAGGAGGACTATTTTGAAGACATGGTTGGATAAACTCAATAATGAAAATACATCCTTTAAGAAAATTGAATTTAAGATAGCCCACTTACTGAAAGATGCCATGATCACTAGAGTGACCAAGCCTGATGGATCCTTCATGGACAATCAATATTTTAGGGAAAATATGAAAGTATTTATTTAAAAATTCCATAAAGACATATTCAATGCCAATATAGATTTCAAGGTGATAGACATTGTGGAATTTTACAATAAGAGGTTGTAGAAGGTAGATGTAATTAAAGAAGCATTCAGATAATACTCATAGAGCATGACAAACTAATATAGGACATACCTAGTTTATTTGAGCCCATGATCCTAGACTTTGATCAAATTGACCAACATTACAAGGCTTCTGTAGAGGTATGGACCAAATAATAAGTAGAAAACAAACATCTCAATAGCCTTAGGGACCTTAGGAATATTCTAAGGTGTTTTGTAAGTTTAAATTTAGGATATTCTATTATAATGTGGCATTTTAAGCCACTTGGTTGTATATTGAGAATGTATTGTGGGCCAAATCAAACATGTATTAGGAATTTAAGCCTATAAATAGGGGTCTTCCCCTTATTTGTAATCAAAAAATAGTTGTTGGAAAAAAATAATACAAAGAGCTAAAGAATTCAAGAGTTTGTCTACAGTGTTATTTTGTGATTTATAAATTATCATGCTTCTATATGTCTAATAGTTTCTTTACTTCAAGATAATTTGGAAATTATATTCTATATATGCATCTATTAGTTTGAGCTTGATGCTAAGCTGAAAATCTATAGTATACTTGCTTCATTTTTTTATCATTACAATGGAATGTGCTATGTAATTTACTGTGATTAAGCAATTTTATGAAAAGTATGTTATTACATATAAGAATTTACTTTCTTTTGAATATTTAACTACATTTATTTATCTTTGAGTACTATGCTAGGGTTGGTATATGCTATTTTCCTGTGCTCTTTCCTTTGAAGTTAGTATAATTGGCATCTTTAATCATCTTAAGCATAATCTCTTTTTTGCCCTACCCTATTCCCTCCTAGATCCACCCATGAATCACATTAGATTAGATCATGATTGAAAATATACACTATTTATTTTTATTTTGGGCATCAATTGGAAAATATTAAGATAATTCACAAAGATTGGTAAGAAACAGTGTCACTGCATAAACATCTATTGTCCCTACAATAGGGTCTACTTACATACTTTTGAAAGTGGTGACCATATCTCTTCTATTTTTGTTATTCATAGTATTATTTGTATAAACAATCAATCCCAAAATCTTTTAAGACTTAAAATTGGGTTTCTTACTTTCCCCTTGTTCCCTAGTGATACATGGAGCACAATAAGTGCATCAATAGTTTCCTCTACATAGGCATCTAATAATTGATAGGTCTTAATGTCTCTGATTAATGTGTTCTATGATCATCAAATCATGTTTAATAAAAAACACTTTATGTGGGTGTTATATACCATTCACGTAATCACAATCTCATCAACATCATAATGGACTATCATATAAAGAATTGAATTATGTTTGGCATATGTATGATAGGATTATAACTTAGGAAGGATTAGGTAAAGTTTATTACTAAGTTTTTAGGATTTAAATTTGAAGATATGTATTATATTAAATGGTATAAATTTCATTAATAATTCATTATGAAAATTAAATACATAAAAATATGGACTAGGCAATGATTCAATTAACAATTAACTAGATAACCATTCATTTGTTACTTTGTTCACAATTGCATAGATTTGATGTTCAATTCATTGCATGATAATGGTATTGTCTCACGATGCAAAATATTTTATGACAAGCATCTTAAAAGTAATTAGCTTAATATATTACTATATTAATTTGGTATTGTTGTTCATGCCTTTAAACACCTAAAGTATAGTTCTATTATTTTGTTCAGTACTTTGAGCATCCACGAGTTTAATTTGGAAGAATCTATTGAATTTATTTAAATTTTTTAATAATATTTGCTAGATCATTTTGATATTACTTTTTGTAAGTTATAATTTTTTATGAATTATCCTTGATCCTTTAAATGTTAACTTAATGTGATAATTCAATGTAAGTTGTTATTTCATAAAACATGAAATGTTAGTATTTTAGATAAAACTTTATAGGTATAGTATTATACCATAATTTTTTCCTACTTTAAAAAAATATATTTTAATTATTTAAGTTTTATAATAGTTTTAATTTAACTAATTGAAAAAACTACTCATCAATAGTATCATAATTTTTTTACTCAAATATAATTAAATTTATAAAATTGTCATTATCTTATTCTAGTCACTATAATAATAACATTAACTTTATTATAACAACACCCATAATGATTAATCAACCATTCCATAAAGTTTATTCAATGTAGATCAAATCCAAAGGTGGCATGCATGTGTTCATTCATGCATACACACATAGATACACGCGCGCGCGTGCGCGCACGCACGCACACACACACACACACACACACACACACACACACACACACACACACACACACACACACACACACACACACACACACACACACACACACACACACACACACACACACACACACACACACACACACACACACACACACAAACACACACACACACACACACACACACACACACAAATGACCCAATTCTACCTAAAATTATTAAAACATTCATTTCAGGAGTGAAATGTCCTAGGTTAAATTCAACATATCCAAAATCTAGGATGAATCATATAAAATAAATAATTGACACTATTTCTAGGTGTAATTCAGTCCAAAAAAAGTATCAAGCATATTTTAGAAGGTAATAAATGCATTATGAAACCAACAAAAAGAGGTATACATAGTTATATTTAAGTATCAAAGATGGTTTGAAGATGGAACTACTAAAATTTAATCTAAATATGGATAAATGTTTAATCAAAGAGTAATACATGCAATCTTAAGAAGGATAAGTCATATATATGAAAATTGTTAAATGGAGCATAGTCACTTAGGGTGTATACATGTAAAATATAGTCTTAAAATAAGTTTATCACCATTCCCAAAATCCAAAAGGATAGATTCAATTCATCAAAAAATGAAATAATAGAAACATGGAAACTTAATTCATCTTAAAATACAATAAAGGCATTTAGGACAACCATAAGGGACTAGGATGTAGTGAGGGAAAATAAAGTGTAGCTCCATCAATTATTGTGTAGTATAGAAATTATTAAATTCATTTAATCAATTATAAAATGAGATATATAATGTTTTAACTATATCCTGGTGAATTTAATAATCCTATATGCATCTAAACTTTATGACTCATTAAATAGTATAAATAATTAAGGTGTGGCCATTACAACAAGGGAAGGAAAGAATGCAATTTTTGAATGATAAGGTAGTAAAAAAAATAGTACACGACCTTGATAATAATACAATTCAAAATATTAAAAAAAATGAATATTGTCTATGGTGTGATAGTGTAGATGATAGGATGGAAAGCTGATGAAAAGGGATATGACCCAATCACACAAATTACTACACAATTGTATGAACAGGGAATGCAGCCCTATGTAAAGATAGATATTTGTTTTTTTAAAGAAATGGAGTGACACAAATCCTACCTATTGATCAAATAAGACAACCTAATATCCCCAATGACATTATCCTTTGAAGGTAATGTCCTTATCTTTGGCTCCACATTCCACCTTCTTCCAAGTGTTCTCTCTCTTATTTTATCTTTAGAAACTTATGCCTTTTCTCAACAAAGGAATTATATCCTTCCATTTGAAATAATCACTCTCATTCTAAATATTATTTCTTTTATTTCAAAAATTCATTCTTTACCTCTTCTAGTGGCATCTCTGATTCGTTACAACACTTTCTATCTTCAAATAACAAAAAAAATTAACAGAGTATGTCCCACCTTAAAAATGGCAATCTCCTCAAATAAATACAACTAATTTAAAAGAATTTATTACTTATTGGTAAGAGAGATGATTTTTTTTGACAAGTTTTACTTGGTAACAATCCATTTCTCCATTATGGTGCATTTTTTGAAGATTGGAATGCCTTTGGTTGAATGTAATAAATTTTTTGAAGAGTCATTTTTGAAAACCACTTCCTTTCTACCATGTGGTAAAAACTTGAATTAAATTCATGTAGTTCCCTTTATAGAACATCATGTGGCTTCAAATTTTCATAATCCTATTATGGGAAACTTTTACCACCATTTTCCAAAATTTTAGTGGCATGTCTCTTTTAGTTATCGAGTAGATTTAGACCTTGGTCTCAGGTGCATATATATATGATTTAGGTGGCCGTTTGGGTGGTTAAAGAAAGTGATATTACCTGGTAGTGGTTTTGGGAACCCTAAACCCACTTTGGTGTGTCTTATTTTAAGACGTCTTGCCTTGTCTAAAAGTTTAGCAATATATTTGGAAGAAAGTGTATAAAGTATATAAGTTGTTAGTTTTAAATTTCATGCATTGGAATTAACACTTTTTATATGTTTTATCTATTTGGCATTTTGTCTTAGGGTTTTTGTTAAATGCCTATGTAAGTAAACAAGTGAAAAAGAAAGGAAACATTATGTTACTCATCTTTATTGAAATAAATCTTAGAGTTATCTGTGTATACTCAATTTGCAAAGAGATAGTAAATGTTTGACAGAAACTATGCTTCTTATTTAATGCCAAATCAAATTTTAAGCATATCTTTTTAAATCATGGACTTGAATTAGAGATAAATTTTATCATGTGAATAATATTTGGGATACGTTGGATAGTTTAGCTTTATTTTTTATTATTTTATCTTTTTAATTTCTCTTTGGAGTTGTTGAACTATGATGGAGGAGAATGGAAATAGGGTTTGAAGGAAGGAAGAGAAGAGTGAGGTGAGTTAGAGGAATATGCAAGATTTTAGGCCTATGTTTTGGGGTGTCTTGATGGGGAGAGGAGTTGGATGATGGTAGAGGAGAAAAATAGAGGGATAATAGAATATAAAAAAGGAGTGGAAGAAAAATGAATAATAAGAGGAGAAGAAAGGCACTGGAGGTAGAGATTTACTGCTATTATGGTTTGGTTCTAGCACTATTGTGGATAGGATTAAATCCCACATGTGCTCATTTACCTTAGATTAAATTGTGAAATTTAATTCTTTTTAATTTTTAAAGTGATTTATTAACCCAATGGGGGGTATATATTCATGTAGAAACCATTTTTTGTTCTCACATGAGTCTATCCCATGGCCTGGGGGGGATAAGTGTTTTGTGTATGATAAATGGCTAGAATTTTTGTGGTGTTTTATTTTACCCAAATGGATATGGTGGTTGCTTATTTTCACCATGTTATAGTGATGGTAAACTATGACCATAAGGACTTAGGATTTGTATTACAAAAAACTATTTTAAATCTATGCATAATTTGTGTTAAGGGTGGATTGCTTAAAATATATATGGTTTGATGGATCTTTATTCTTGTTGACATTCTATGATTAATGTTACCAAGAAGATATGTATGCATAACATGTGTTGTGGGTACCATTTTAGTATGGTTGATATTGCGATTTTCATTCTGGAATGAATGAAATGAGTTATACGTGAAGAAAACTTAAGTGGTGGCAAGACAATATACTTGTATGATAGTATCATTATTCATATATTGAGAAAAAATATAGATTATGATTCTACATACACACACACACACACACATGTATAACTTAAAAATGTTGTGTGAAGATAACACCTCAAATCCAAGTATTTTCTAAAAATTTGTTGGATTGCCTTTGGGCAATTATTATTTGAAGTTGTTGATTTATGTGATTATAATTCCTCATATGAGAGGAGAGGTTTTTCTACAAACCATTTTTCTATTAAAACCTTGATCCTGAGTTCATGGCTATGATGAAATTCCTACATATGTAATTATTTTTTAATGTTAATAGTTGTAAAATTATGGTTGAAAAGTGCCAAAAACTTTTTTGTTGTTATATATTGAAGTTTTTATGGGAACTACAACCTATAATGCATATTTTACATGAATTGAAAATTTTTATAGTGATGTAGGTGGCTATAAATTAGGTAGAATTTAGTGATACTATGTTAAAAATAGTATTTATTCGATAAGCTTAACATGGTAAGGGTAAGTTTAAGCTAAAACAACCCTTTGGAAAAAGTGTCAATGTTTTTTGAGGGAAACAATGGCTTTGCGAAGCACAAAAATTAAGATTTATATGTTGTCCAATTTGAATTATATAGACTTTCATAATCGGAAAAGGGTGTTTACAAGAGTTCATCTTACTCACTTTGGCTTTTCAAAGGATACCAAGCCAAGTTGAAAGCATGGTTTTCTAACCTAGTTAAATGAAGGGCATGGTTGTCTTGGTGATAGCCTATGGATTTAAATAACATAAGGTTGTGTGTTTACTCATGATGTGAGTTTGATAAATTTAGGTTATACCAAGAAGGTAATTATATGACAACATTTCTTATTTTATTATTAGACTATGCAAATACATAGTATGCATAAATTTTATTTTGATTGATAAAGTCATCAATCTAGTTAATTCTATTCTTGAGCTATTAGTTGAACTCTTTTAAGTGTAAATGTTATGTGAAAAGAGTGTTAAAGCATATTTTTAGTTTAGCATGGTTATTGGGTGCTACTTTATCATTGGGATGGATCCTATTTAAGGATGGGGGGATGTCACGACCCTATCAAGGGCATGTTTTACCAACATTTTTTAAAACATCAATGGCACATCTATTTTGGTTAGTTGGTAGATATAATTATACCTTGGTCTCAAGTGCATTTGTACTATATATATAATTTTAAAAAGAACCCATTTTATATGTTTGATCTATTTGGCATTTTGTCTTAGGGTTTTTGCTAAATGCCTATGGAAGTAAACAAGTGAAAAAGAAAGGAAACATTATGTTGCCCATATTTATTGCAATCAATGTTAGATTTATCTATGTATACTCAATTTGGAAAGAAATAGTACGTGTTTGACAGAAACCTATGCTTCTTCTTTAATGCCAAATCGAATGTTAAGCATATCTTTTTAAATCATGGACTTGAATTAGAGATAAATTTTAGCATGGGAATATTATTTGGGCTACATTGGATAGTTTAGATTTATTTTTTATTCTTTTATCTTTTCAATTTCTCTTTGGAGTTGTTGAACTATGATGGAGGAGAAGGGAAATAGGGTTTGAAGGAAGGAAGAGAAGAGTGAGGTGAGTTGGAGGAATATGCAAGATTTTAGGCCTATTTTTTGGGGTGTCTTGATGGGGAGATGATTTGGATGATGGTAGAGGAGAAAAATAGAGGGA